>VYZW01051695.1:3825-32511 GCA_013401315.1 Balaeniceps rex
CCCGCCGGCCGCCCCCCGTCCCAGCGGTGACGGCTCGCCCTGGCTGCCCCCCGCCGACCTCTCGGCCCTCTCGCTGGAGGAGGTCTCCAAGTGCCTGCGCTTCATCGGCCTCTCGGAGGACGTGGTCAGCTTCTTCGCCCGCGAGCGCATCGACGGCAGCATCTTCGTGCAGCTCAGCGAGGAGATCCTGGCCGATGACTTTCGCCTCACCAAGCTCCAGGTGAAGAAGATCATGCAGTTCATCAAGGGCTGGCGCCCCAAGATCTAGCCGTGTGCTGGGGACCCCCTGGATCCCAGGGGTCCCCCAGCCACCTGGACCTCAGCTCTGGCTCTCCCTGCTCCGTCCCCTGCCCCGCTCCGGGGCACCCCGATGCGGCAGTGCCTCTGCTCCACCAGCTGCGGGGTTTCCTCCTCCCTGGCAGCTCGGCCCTACTGCCCAGCCCTCCCTGCCCTTCTGTTTTAACACTGGACGGTAATTTTGGCCCAAAGGGGCTGGAAAATACTGGAGTTTGTGTTGACTGGTTTAACTTAATCCTTGTGGATTAGCATAATAAACATACGGGAGAAAAACGAGCCACGGGAGAGCTCCTTGCTTGGGGAAGAGGGGGAAAGGGGCTCTTGGCAGGGAAGGAGGCTCTGGGGATCGCTGCCATCCTTACACACCCCAACTCACCAGGGTGGTGTGACATGGGGGTACAGAAGTGCCCTAGCACGTGGCAAGGGACCAGGGTCCTCCATGCAAGGGACAGCATTCCTCTCGGACCTGCTCCAGGCTGCCTGCAGCCCACGGAGACTTCAGGGCCCTGGAAGGAAGCTCCCCTGCCTGACAGACACGGCCGACCCTGGGGAGGGGAGGCAGAGACCTGCCCTCAGGGCTGCACCCACCAGCCAAAGCACCCCGCTCCCTCAGGGCCCACGGCGAGGTGCCCCACTGCACAGAGCTCGATGGAGCCACAGCAATGGGAGGGTCTGGGACCAGAGCTCCCCAGCCCCAAGTCCTGAGATGGGGAGGGGGAGCAGGGCTGCCCCAGCCAAGGCTCGCACCCCGCAAGCACAGCTCCTGCACAGCCCTCCACACCGGGGGCAGGTCCCGGGGGCTGCTGCGTCCCCCCAGGGAGGGCTGAAGGCCGGTTACCGGCTCTGCAGGCAGCCCGGCGCCTGCCCCAGCAGGCTGCAGCGGCAGGATGAGACGACGTCTCAGCCTGATGGCGTACCGGTGGCTTTGAGAAACGAGACATGAAAAGAGCAGCATCACCCAAGCTCCCAGCCCAGGAGCAGGGCGCAGGAAGAAGGCTGGAGCCCGGGGAGGCGGAGGCTGGGCCAGCGCTGAAATCAGTGACAGGTGCACAGAGATTTAAAGCCTTTTAGTTTAAACTGAGCTCTCCCCACGGGGGACCCTTCTGGCCTTTGGCTGCTTGATTTGCAATTACAGGCGGGTCCATCTGCCAGGATAACCCCGGCGGCAGCGCTCAGGGCCAGACAAAAGAGCCGGAGGCTCCTCACAGACCCTGATTGATGGCAGAGGTGACAGAGCCGGTCTTTGTTCTGCACTGCCGCCCTCCCCTGCCTTTCCCCACCCTCCGGCAACTGCCAGCAGCCCCTTTGTGGGTCTCTCAGGCGGCAAGCACGGAGAGGACCCCAGAGGATTGCCTGAACGCTTTATTTCCGACTCGAGCGGTTCCCTTCCTCGGTGCTGAGAGGCTGCCCCAGCGAGACGGGAGGAGAAGCAGGCATGGAGTCCAAACCCAGGAGACGGGGATCTATTGTTGGAGGCTCACAGAAAGGCAAGGCCTCAGGGCCAGACGCGTGCTGGACGCTGCCTGCCAGACCGGGAGCTCTGGAGGTCGCAGCATGGAGGTGAACGCAGAAGATTCTCCCAGCAAGGAGCTGGCACGGGATGGAGGTGCCCAACACACAGTAGCTGATAAGGCACTTGAAATGACTACAAGCCACGAGGCAATCGGCTGCCACCCTCCTTCCTTCCCTGCCTCCTCCGGGTGCTTTGCAGATTAACCTACAGAGAATGGGGTGCCGCTGGAGAGCCGGTGGCCCTGGCTCAAGCTGTCGGCATGTCACGGGTGGGCGGCGTGGGGCCACGCTCACTGGTGGAATTTCTTGCTTGGGCTGTTGGCGTAGTCCAGCAGCAGCTGGCACGGCGTGAACTGGCTGCCGTAGATGGCCTCGTACTTCCGCAGCTTGTCCACCAGCTGCTTGGCTCCGTACGAGTCTGCGTACCTGAAGGGACCTGCCGGGGACAGAGGGACACATCTGTGCCAAGGAAGCAAGAGGCACCAAGGTGCCTGGAAGGGTGAGAGCATGGGATTTGGCCGATCCGTCCTTCTCCAAAAGAGACCCCCCAGTCTCTCGGCAGGGCAATGCAGGACCCTGCTCCCTGCCTGCCCATCTGTGCTGAGTGGAGGCAGACTGGATCACTGGGGACAAGCTGGGGCACAGGTAATCGGGACCGCTCCCTTAGTCTGAGCTTGCCTCAAGGAGGGAAAGTGCTAGGTGCTCAGCGGATGCACCACCTCATGCCCAAGAGCCCTCAGTATCCTTCAGCTAGGACCCAAACCTCAGCTCATGCTTTGCCCACTGCCCAGGCCATGGCCACAGCCACCCACCCAGGTTGCAGGTGGGTCCAGGAGAACTTTGCCCATGCTCTTGGCTAGTACCTCGGCCTGAAAAGTGCTGTGCACCATGGCTGAGGTTATCAGCTCAGCTTTATCTGTGCCATGTGTGGGCACGAGGGAAACGGTGCATCCTTGGGCACCATTTCTCAACTCTGTGTGCAGCACAAGACCAGGTTTCCAGAACTGCTGCAAGGCGCCTGCCTGCCCGTCCAGGCAAGTAGCAGTGGCAAGAGATGAGATACCAGAGCCTCGGTTTTCACCGAGCACCATAGGGCTGCACAAAAGCCAGGGATTTCTTAAAAATGTAGGGCCTTTCAAGTCTCCCATCCCACCTACGCCCCCATGACTCTTAGGCATGGTGAAAGCCCTTCCTTAGAAGTTCTCATGTAAGTCCCGACGAGGCTGGGACCAGCATGGCTCTGCCTTCTTATTTAAGCCTGAAGACACAGCAAATGACCTGGTCACCATCCCCTGATCCTCACCAGCCACAGCTCTGTGAAACAGCTGTACCAGCAGAGGATCTCCACAGGGTCCTGGCAGAAACATCTCACAGCAGCTCTCAGGCTCACTGCCACCTCTCGTGGGGTGGGAACACTGGAGCAACCTCTCTGGCTCAGGCTTTACGTGGGAGAAGGACACTCAGGCTTGTCAGACTGCAGCTCAAACCTGGCCTTAACAGCTGACTCGCCTCTGGTGCCTAGAGCCCACCAGGCAAGCCCACTGTGAAGCTTTCAAGCCAAGCCATGCAGCCTAGCCCAAACCCCAGCTGAAACCACTTACCTCCCAGGCACGGTGGGAAGCCCAAGCCGAACACAGCACCAATATCTCCCTCCACGGGGTTGCTGAGGACACCTTCCTGCAGGCACATGGCTGCCTCATTCACAAACCTCGTCACCAAACGCATCTGGATGTCCTCATCAGTACAGCTGCAAGGAAAGAGTCTGTAAGGGCTGTGCAGGTAACACAGCAGCTGGATGGAGGAGCATGTGAAGACAGCACAGACTGGGGACAGAGCCAGGCCTGGGGTAGGGGAGAGAATGGTTTCTCACTGAGACTGTCCCTATCCACATGAGGATAAGGACTAATTTCTGTGACGTGTCCTGAAGCAGGCATGTTAAGAACGGCAAAGGCTTGATCAGGCCAGATGGGAATTGCTCCACAAGATGTTTCAGTGCCAGGCTGTACAACAGGTCCGACATCAGGAAGGTCACAGCAGGGGCTGCATCAACCTGCTTGCCCGGACAAGTCCCGCCACAGAAAAGCTTTCTGCAAAGGTGCCCAAGCAAGTGCTGATAAATTCGAGGATGCCCCATTCCTGCTAGCAAAGGCTCTCCAGAGCCAACAGCCTGCCTCCCTACACGCCAGCTGGGAACAGCCCAATGCCATCTGGAGTGACTCCATGTTCAGCGCTGTCCTCCAGCGCTGCCTGGCGCGGCCCTTGCGCTGCTGCCCAGAGGCAGGAGAAGGAGCTGGGCAGGGGTGAGAGCCAGCCCGCACTGCTGCTCAGCATGCAGAGCTACTTACACTTCAGGTTTGGCTGGCACTTTGAACCGCGCCAAGATCTCATCCATGCCAGAATTCAGGCTCCTGTTCTTCACCCCCTCCTGGTAAACATAAAAGCCTTTCCCTGCCTTGCGACCTGCCGGGGATAAAAAGAGACAGTCGTATCCTGCCACGTGTCCTGTTTGCTCCTGATACCTTTGCCTCTGATCTTCTTGTGATTCGTGCTTCTGTTAGCACAAGCAGATCCTCCCAGCGCAGGCAGCGCCTCTGCACTTCAGAGTGAGCCTGTCTGCTGCCTCACCAAGGACAGAGGGAAGGGGGCCCATGTCCAGCTGACTCCTTGGCAAGATGCTGCCACTGTGCCAGGCCCCAATGCCTTCACTAGGTCCAGAGGACAGTCAAATAACGCCGCCGTTTCCATGGCTACGGCAGCAAAAAGACACTGTCCTCGTCCACGCTTGGGAGCAAGGCACAGAGATGACAAGGTCTCCTGAGTAACCCTCTCTGCCAGGGGTCTGGGTCACAGCAAGAGTCATTGGAAGCCATCATGGTCCAAGTGCAGGTCCCACTGACGGACGCTGCTCCGTCCTGGCGTGCTCAGAGGCACAGCTGCCTTTGGCACCAGGGCACAGCTTCTGCCACGCAGACAGAGCCATACTCTTTCCTTGCACAGAGCTTCTAAACCTCAGCTCAGGGCTCGTTTCACTTGAGCACATTTATTTCCAGCCATTTGCTCCCCATGTCCCAGAGCGCTTGTGCAGGTTTCACGAAGGGGCCAGACAGAGGTTCACGAGGTCTTGTCCGCTGCCTTTGCTCTGGGCAGCATCTTTGCCTTGCTGCTGACAACATTTCTACAAAGGAAGGTCTGGCCACAGCCAAAGGTCTACCCAGGGTACAGCTGGGAGGGATTCCTGACCCATTCTCAGGGCTGTTCTCTGACTGCTCTCACCTGAGGCAGAAGAGGCTGATGGATGCTAGTACTTTTCCTTGAACAAAGGGGAAACGTGCAATTAAAACAGCCTAGTGCCTCACCTAAGAAGCCTTTTTCCACCATGACCTTGAACAACTCGATGCTGCCTCCTCCAAAGCGCTCGCCAAAGGCCTTGCCAAGGTCCTCAGCCACGTGCGCGGCCACATCCACCCCCACCTCATCGATCAGCGTGGCAGCACCCACAGGAAAGCCGAAGGCCGTAGAGATGGCATCTATTTTCTTTGGGTCAGTGCCCTCCTGCAGGAATAGAAGGGGAAGCAACAGTATCTCTGGGTGAGGGTCCTGGAAAACCAGCGTGGGGGCAGAATACCCTCGCTCACCTGGGGCCACGGACTGCGACCAGCCCCAATAGCTGCTTGATTACAGACAGAAGCAGTGTAATCGTGCTTGCACCACTCCTGACTCTCCCCTGGTGCCATGTGGGAGGAAAGAGCCTCATCTCTGCCTGCACCAGGTCTCATCAGACCACAGCTCAGCCAAGAGCAGGCTGGGGACAGCCACGGGCGCTGGGGCTGGTTACCCACCTCCCTTCTTGGCCAGGGCTGGGGTCAGCCTGATCGGGGGCAAGGAAGAAGCAGAGTTTACACAACTATTTGGCAGACGCTCGGTAGCTGATGGGATACACACCTGGAGAACTCGGACCACTTCTGCCAGCATTGGCCCCAGGCACCTGGTGGTGTAGAAGCCAGGCCCGTCCTAGGGAAGAGGAGTGCAGGTGAGTAAGAGGAAGGCAGGCGAGTACAAACTGCAGGAACACAGCCTCTCTCAGCAGCACAAAAACTGCGTTTCACAGCCCAGGCTGTAGTTCAGGCACTGACATGCAGGGCAGACACACTGAACTCCATTTCTAACAGCATGTTATCGACTCCTATACTTCTTCCTGTACGGCTCAGTGTTTGAAGACTTCCATGAACTCACTCCCTGGAAGTTCCCACCAGAGTGTTTTTATCTGAAATAGTGCCTGGAGTCCCAAGCAGGCTGCAGAAGTCCTCTTGCTTCACCAAGCCCAACAGGCTGACAGGGGGAAAGGGTACTCAGAGCAAGTGAACCAGGCATAAACAGATTGTTTCACCTCTGATATTGCTCACAAAGTCAGGTAGCAACAGATTAGCTGCAAGTTGCCATTCAGGGAAGCCTCTGATGTGGGGATGAGGGTTAGAGAAGCAGCACTGTGTCTCCACTAGCCTTCAGAGATGCCTAGAGCACTTTTAGACAAGCCAGTTTTCCCAGCACCCCAGGAGACCTGCTCAGCATTGCTGGCAACCTCGCACATTTGGATTGGAAAAGACCAATCCAAAAATACACTCACCGAACAGCCCTGAGCCTACCGGCTGAACCTCCCACACAGCTGAAACAGCATCACTGATGCTTTCTACCATGGAGCACGAGACCAGCTCCATTTGGAGGGCCGTGTGTTCAACAGCAGCCGTCAGGCTAACAAACCACTCAAAGCCCAGGGCTTTTCTGAGGCTCTGCTGCCTCTTCCTACAGATCACAGTGGTTTGTTCTAAATTCCTGTCTCCCTGTGCTGTGCTCAGTCTTCTCCCTCTGCTTGCTATAGCTCTTCCCCTACGCTTGCACATGTATTTCTGCCCCCTCTCACACAAGATTTAAATCCAGAAAGAGGAGGGTTACTGCTCACAGGCCCCTCTGTCCTTGCAGCTTGCCAGGGAGAAGAGGTGGTGAGAGTCCTGCCCAGATTCTGGTCCATCTCAGATGCCGCTACAGATTTCAGCCTCCTGGAAGTTGTGTGGAACAGCACTGCCAGCTCCTCGTGCTGGCCGACCAGACTGTTCCTGCACCTTGTGGCCTTCCATGGCTGCTCCAAAGGACATCTGAGAGAACTCCTGGGCACCTGCCTTCTTCTAATCTCCATTTTTACTTGTCAGTGTGAGTAGCTAATGTGCCAGTGTATTCATAGCCATGTTTCAGCCTCCTCTCACTGCACAAGCCCGCCCTTTTATTCATCATCCCAGCTCATATTTTGTGCAGTGTTCCCTCACCTTTACCACAATGACGACCTTGCCCTGTTTGAGGCCAACAGCAACAGCGGAAGCAGCCGTGTCCTGGGATGTTTTGTCTGTGGTGATTATTTCCAGCAGCTGCATTTTGTCAACAGGGGAGAAGTAGTGCATCCCGATCACCTAGGCAGAAGGAAGAGCTCAGGGTTAAGTACGGTTAAGACAGACTTTGGCTCCCAGAGTAATCTGCTGGGCAAGTCAAGTGCCCAACTGCAGAGGGAAGCAGGCCAGCATGGGCTGCAGGACCCACCACCACAGTGCACTGTGTCCATTCAGCCACACACTCCGCTGTATCCCCCTCCGACGGGAGGGCTCTCCAACTCCCCTTCTCTCCTTGGCTTTCCCAAGGACATAGCATATGCCCCACAGCTCTTGCCTCAGTGAGGATTTAGGTACAATGCTTACAGGACCGAGAGTGCTGCTCAGCTCTCTGTGCTTGTTAACAGTCTGGCAGCAAAACCTGTCTGGGAATCTTAGCCGAGCTCAGTCCCCAGGCGAATTACAGGCCCTGCATGATCTGCAGGTACTATCTGAGCTGGCAGGGCAGCCACACGCCTGAGTGGTGCTTCTGGACTTGGAGAGTGGAACAGCAGTCACAGAGACAGATGTTGAGCAGAGTCCCTGTGTTCTGCTTGTGATTTTTTTTTTTTTTTTTACTTTTTTTTGTGATGAAGTGAATTTAAGGACAAGAAGGCATGTTTCCAGAAACTAATTACAAAGGTAAGTGCAGCCTTCCTCCGGGAACAGCATTCAAGTGGAGGTTATTCGGCTGCGTGTCTCACTTCCTTAACGCAACCATGTAATCAGCATGTCACCTTCATGCCTCCTGGAAGCTACACTTGGCACTAAGATCTGTATAAGTCAGACACACCTTGCAGGGGAGTTGCAGACTGCAAAACTAATTAAAGAAAATACACTAATTAGTTAACTGATTTCCTATTAGCTTCCCCATAAAGAGCCATTACACAGGCAATTTATTCAGCAAGAGGATGTTATTTCCAAGTATGAACAAATAAGACTCAGTTTGCATTTCCGATGCAACTATGGTCTGACAGCAAACCAGGAAGAGGCTCACGAAGGTCAGAGGAACCTCCAACAGCAGGGACACACGTCGCTACTCTACGACCTTTGCAGATGTCCACAGAACTTCTGCAGGAAGAGAAGCAGCAGAGGCAACGTACTGACCAGGGCAGTACTTGAGACCCTTGTAGGAGTTTAGGGAACCAGCCAAGGGTACCTGTGCTTTTGCATTTGTGTAATGCTTTCCAACTGAGCTCCAGAACTTCCCCCTCCTTCTGCCCAAGCTGCTACTGCCTCCCCATCCCACCTGTTTTAGAGAGGGAGCTGGGATTATCTCACAGGAGAATGGCTTGCCCTTTCCTTCATTTTCTGCAGCCCCAGGTAGGCAAAGCAGATTCCTCAAATGAGGGGGAAGTGTTTCCCCCCTTTTTATACCAAGGCCACCCTAGACTGATGCTTAGCCCTCAGGAGGTGACTCCACCTGGTCACGCAGACCCCTCGCACTACGTCAGATGCTGCAGTGTCATGTCTGGTCTCCTGCTGCAGCTCCTGAATCACAGAATCATTTGGTTGGAAAAGACCTTTAAGATCATCAAGTCCAACCATACCTGTCCACCACTAAACCATGTCCCTAAGTACCTCATCTACCCGTCTTTTAAATACCTCCAGGGACGGGGACTCCACCACTTCCCTGGGCAGAAGCGTGCAGGTCTCCTGTAGGGCCTGTGTCAGATCTGCCAGCCTCACGCCAGCAGCCATCACAGGTACCTTTGGCAGTCACAGACAGCAATGAAAAGCAGCACGCAGCTGACTCCTCCCAATCCAGTGCATTCACACCCCTCAAGATGGTAACTCCACCAAACACGTCCCTCAGGGCAGGCTGCTCCACATGAATCAGTGTTCCTACTCAGCTGTGCTTGCCTGGGCTAAGGAGTGAGGATGCAGCTACTTTATATGATGTTTAGGCTTCAAGCAAAGGGATGAAGAAGTCCTCTGCTCCAAACCTCTGCCACAAGCTGCTATCTTGCTCTTGGTATCCTGTTCACATGGATCATTTGGAGCCAGAGAGAGAACCCCACCACCCCCTCAGGAGCTGATCCCATGGCTGACCAAGGCTTCAGTTTCAGCACCTCTGAGTTCAGCTTCCAGCCACCGACTTTTCTTCCCTTTTTGCTGCTAGGTTAGTGCCTTCTCCCTGAGAAGGCATTTTCCCATCATGGCAAGTCACTCCTTTATCTAATCAGTTTATCAAAATGACTGAAGTCTTCCTGGCTGGAATTCTCTCAGCTTGAATCCTTCCATAGCCTCTCTGCCCTCACGTGCATTAACTTTTCCTGAAGTGCGCTGACCTCCCTACTGCACCCTGCCTTGCCAACGTCACAGTGGGGGTGAGTCCACCTCCATCCCCTTCCTACCTGTCCAAGGACCACAAGGTCTTTGTTCAAAGCTTGCACTGGGGGCAGAGGGTGAGCTCTTTCATGTTCTGAGGAGGAAGCAGAAGATCCCAGTGTTCACCTGCAGCAAAGCTGGTTTGCCACTAACACGCAGCTCAATGCAGAGCAGACTCACAGCAGGCATGTGCCACTGGGTACTCACCTTCTCTGGCCTCTTGCTAACAGCAGCAATTTGGCTGATTGGGAGGGCAGATGTGTTACTGGCGAAGATACAGTGAGCAGGGATCACCTGTGGCAGGGGGTGGAAGAGACAGTGTAAATGCACAGGCTCCAGAATCAGATCCAGAGCATAATGTGCAGAGCCCTGAGGGAACAGTACCAGCACCTGGTAACCCTGACAAACAAGGTGAACTCGATTTTACCTGTCAGGGCAGACAGCATTAGAAACTAATTCTAAAGCAGCAGCCCAAGTCAGCCAGAGCTGACCTCCCCTGAACTCTCCCCAGGTCTGCAATGTTAGTCTCAGAGCCCCCGTGTTTCTGCCACACCATTGCAACTACATTAGACACTGCAGGGAGGGACTTCAGAAAGGTGCATGGACCAGCTCCCTTACCATACAGTTATTTCCCCAAGTGAAAAGAGCAGTGGCAGCAAGCTAGAGATGTAAGTAAAGAACTGTAAGTTGTGGAGATACCAAAAGACATTACTGTCATATCAATGTTTTTTTGGAGCAGCTTCCAGGAGTCAGGGAATGTCAGAACTGCCCCATTCAGCTAAGAACTAGTGACTCCTTATTGAACAGCGAATATCCTTAGTGAATAGGAAGGCTGCCCTTGACACTCACCCATGTACTGACATAAATAACTTGCACCAAGCACCAAACTGCAGCACAAAGGAGATGTGACAAACCCAGCAGCACAGGACAGGACAGCCCGAGTCTCCACCATACAGGGGCCACATCTAGCACAAGCTGCTCAGAACCGATACTTACGGCCTCCACTTCCTTCAGCACTTTGTGCTTGATGTTAATGTCCTCAAACACAGCCTCGATCACCATGTCTGCCTTCTCAAAGCCCTTGTAGTCCAGCTGGCCCGTCAGGTTGCTGAGAATGGAGTCCCTCTCAAATGATGTCAGGCTCTTCTTCTTCACCTTGCTGTTCAGCCTAGGGAAGGACAGCTCTGTCACAGCTCCCGGGCAGGCCAGCCCAGACTGCTAGAGGTGCACCACAACACCAAGGGCATCCCTCCCTCCTGGAGCTGGGACCCAAAACACCATCTCCAGTCCAGCAGGACTGTCACTGCCTACTGGCCCCTCCTTCCATCTGGAAAAAGGAGAGCCATGCTCACACAACTCAGCTGGTGCATTAGTCTGAAGGTCAGTCCCTGACATTCCTGACGATGCACAGCTGAGCACTATTACTGCTGAGCCAGGAGGACAGGGGAAAGAAATCCAGCTTTTCAGAAGTCTGACCCAATGCCTCCTCCCGTGACGTGGGCCTCTAGGCAGCCAGGATTACTCCCTCCCCCCTTAGCTCTATAAGCTAAATCTAAAAGCTAAAGCAATCATCTGCTAGGTTGTCTACCTACCTAAGGAGCTAAGGCTGAATACACTGGGCCTATTTCGTAGCAATATCCCAGCACACTGCATAGGGCAACCTTAAAAGAAAGCATTTCTGTGACATCTGATGGTAGAAGACTCCAGAGGTACAGAAGTGTCAGGAGTTCCTGACTGCCTGAAAGCAGAGGAGTATTTTGACTAAGGAAGCCCCAGTCCATCCCGAGCAAATTCCTTTTAACTCGCGTACCCCTTGAAGACCTGCTGCTGTCCTCTGTCCAAGCCTTGCTGTGCTGTGTCCTTCAGAATGGTCTTCAGTCCCTTATCCACTGAAACCTGTGCGATCCCAGCTCCCATGAGCCCTGCTCCCAGCACTGCCAGGGTCCTGCACAGACAGGGACAGGGGGGAACACATTCAAAGTTAGAAATAGCCGAATTGTTACCATCAGACTTGCACAGATCCTGTCCACCCAGGCACTATTTTTAGTGAGGTCACGCAAGATTTCACTTGTGGGTGAGACCTCCAAACTGCAGAGGATTAGCCTTCTGGAGGCTGGAAATCTCTCTGCTCTGCTACACTGCTTTTCAGGTCTCTAGGCCACTCGGTCCCAAGAGCCTTTTAGCAGAGGTCCTCCAACTGCTCCTTCAGACATCCCACGCTTGCACTTACTTGACCTCTCGCTGAGGTGTTCCAAACTTGTTCTTCTTGCACTGCACCTGCCCATGGTAAAGTCCCACCAGCGCCTTGGACTCCTTAGTCACTGCAAGTTGGCCAAAGCTCTGGAAGAAAGGGAAGAGGGAAGCAGAGAGTTGGCATTTAACAGCTGTCTCACTTCCAGCATGCACACATCAAAAGCACGGCAAGGGGAGAGCACAGCCACCCGTGCAACTGCACAGACTAGTAACCTGGTTAGAAAAGGAAGAACAGACAGGGCATATGTATCCCCTGCAGGGAGGCACCTCCTGTGCTAAGCACAGCCCGCTTCGCACCACTACCTCCCATATGGGCTGCCAGAAAGCAGTAGGAAACTGCTTGTTCAATGTCCTTTCCCATAAACAACATAATTTAAAGCATCTGAGAGAGCGTGTACCTCTAACACTCGTGTCTGGAGGGGCAGGGGTTCTGCCAGGGAACAAGAGCAGCCACAGTATTTCCATGTCCATCTCCTTCCTATCTGCTGAATCATTCACAGCTCATTTCCAGCCTCCCAGCACAGCTTTGGGAGGAGCATTCCCTGGTGTGACGGTTAAGCCAGAAGCAACCCTGCTGCCTTGGCCAGCCAGCAGCTACGGGGTCCTACGAGATCAATGCAGGAGCCACTTCTGCTTCCCCAGTGGCAGGACTGTATTTCACTGTCATGGGACCCTTTCTCCCTCATGTGCATCCCGCACTAGCTGGGGCCATTGCCCCAGTGGCTTCCAGGTGAAAGGGCCCTGCCCTCAGACTTTGAGAAAAATCTTTGAACAGGCCAATTCTCACTGACAACAGTAGCCTGATACTATTTTTAGAGGATCACGGACAGGCAACAAAATCAAAGGCCTGCATAACCCCCCAGCACTCAGCATGAAACAGGAAAGCAGTCAGGAAGACAAAAGACAGCGTAAGGCGGCAGAAAACTGAAGTCGTCTGAGCCAAGTCAGCTAAGGAAAGCCGCCAACGCAACGTAGTTTAGAGCAGGCTGTATCTTCCTCCACCACTGTCCTGTGAGTTAGAGGCTTGCTAAAATATCAGAAACACAAAGCCTGGAAGAGAATCTGCAAGTCTCCTATCCTAGGGGAAGGAGGGAGGCGTTAAGAAAAGACACGACACTGACACTTCTTATTCTTTAGAGGGTTCTGGGAAGATCTCCATCCTGCTGCTATTCTCAGGAAAAAACATTCATTCTTTTCTGTAAGGAACAGAGTATCCCAAGCCTTTTATTCAGCACCAGACCAAACGTGGGTGGAATGCATAACCAGAACAGATGGGGTAGACCCAGGAGGTCACTGTTAAGGTAGGAGGCAGAGAGTTACATCTCAGACCAGGACCTTGCCACCAGAAGACAACAAAAGGAGCTACTAAGCACAGCAGGAAAGACTGCGGGACGTGACAGATAGCAGCGTGAGAAGCTGGTGGAAGTTACAGATAGTACTGTGGGGGACGGATGGATTTCACCAGCGGTTAAGGGGCAGCAACGTGCGAGATGACCCAAACGCAGAGATAACCAGATGGGAGTGGTGTGGGTCTTCTGGGGAGTGAGGTCTTGCAGAGCCAGCAGTGCCCAGGTAACCACACCAGTGACACTGTGGGTGGCCAGGATTACCTCATCAGTATTAGAAATACCAAATTTGAGTACAGACGTAGCAAAACTGGGACCAACAAGGGAAAACTAATTAGAGGCAGGTTGTTTATTAGGGCAGAGACAAGGGCAGAGAAAGGGAGGGATCAAGACGGCTGAGGATGAACAAGCATGGGAAAACAAAGACTCTCTGTGTGTGTGGAATAAAACGGTCACGCACAAGCAAGCCGCTGGTGAGTACGCTTGCCTGCTCAAGCCCTGGACCTGCCCACCACAGTCTGTCCTACCTCCATACTAAACTCTATTCCTATTTTCCCCGAGTGTGTCACTCGCAAACCTCAAGCAGGACTGGATGGCATTTAGGGCATGAGGTCCATGTACCAGCAGCTGGTCAGACTGGGCCCTGTGGCCAACAAACTGACAGATGAAACATCTACAGCCAGCTACTAAAGGGGGTCTGTGCGCGTGTGTGTGCACACGTGCACTTATTGCCACATGTAAACTTCAATTCTGATCAGCCAACCAGGAGGAACAGCATCAATCGTCCACATTGGCCACGCCTGTGAGTGGTTTGTGCTTACGTAGGTGTCACCAGTAAAGGCACTGCGCTGTCTGCGCAGCCAGCCGTGCGTGTACTCTGTGTTTGTGAACGTACAGGTGTGTGTACCTACACCTCTCAACAGGATACCTCTTCTATCATTCTAATACCTGCTCAGCCTCAGCACTGGCTGGACCTACGAAGGGGAAAAACAGCAAGCAAAACAAGAGGTGAAGTCTTCTGGGCTTTAAAGTGCAAAAGACCTGACTTCCCTTAATAGTTGTTATTGATGCTAAACTCAATCGACGGGCCAGGGGAACTAAAGAACTGAACGGAAAGGAAGAGCGAAATAGAGGCTCATTTCACAGAATCACAGAACCACTGAATAGTTGAGGCTGGAAGACACCTGTGGAGATTGTCTTGTCACACTGTGTCGCTCAAAGCACGGTCAACTAGAGCAGGCTGCTTTGGACTGCTCCCGGTTGGGTTTTGAGTATCACCATGGAAGGAGACTCCACAGCCTCTCTGGGCAACCTGTTCCAGCATTCAATCACCTTTACACTAAAAAAAAGTTGTTTTGCATATTTAAGTGGAATTTCCTGTTTCAGTTCCTCTTACTCTGCCACTGGATACCAATGAGAAGAGTGTAGCTATGCCTTCTTTATTGCTTCCTACCGGGTATTTATACACATTGATAAGATCCCCCTGAGCCTTCTCTTCTCCAGGCTGAACATCCCCAGCTCTCCCAGCCTCTCCTCGTGTGCCGGATGCTCCAGACCTTTAACCATCCTTGCGGCCCTTCGCTGGACTCTCTCCAGTCAGCTGGCCCCCAGCCTGTACTAGCGCACGGGGTTGTTCCTCTCCAGGGGCAGCACTTGGCATTTCCCTTTGCTGATCTTCACGAGGTTCCTGTCTGCCCAGTTCTCCAGCCTGCTGAGGTCCCCCCTGAATGGCCAGTGCTAGCCAGTGCGCTGACTGGAGTGGCTACTAAACAGGTAAATTTGACCAAGGAATAAGGAGAGAGAAGTCCTGTTCTGGGTGAGAAACCACTACTGAAAAAATGCACCTAATTTTCAAAAGTACCTGAAGTTATCAATGGGTGAAAAAGGACAAAGTATCTGGACTAGAAAACAGGACAAACAGCAAAACAAGAGTAATGGAGAATCAACACCCTGAACAAAGATGATGGAGAAAAAAGGTGACAGAGTAAATAGAACATTGGTAAAAATGAAAATTAGTTCTTTGAAGAAATGACTTGTTTGCACCAAATTGCCTGGAAACACTGAAGAGACAGAGCACTATACCCACACCTCTAGGTTACCTGTCCCATGTGACAATCAGAAAAAACAAACAGTGCTCAGACATGCAGAGAAATCAAAGTCCTGTTATGTGAAACCTGGATCAGTGAACTCCATCTGGTTATTCCTCACTCAAAAAGACAACACAGACAGGAACGAGAAGAGGCACAAACTGTTTTCATGGACGAAGAACCCTGACAAACAGTTCTGTTGTTCCAGACAGGCCCTTTTCACAGCCCCACTGCCAGAAGAAGGGGCAGGGAACAAGACACCAGTTTGAGCAGCCTGTGACGAATATTATCCTTTGCACACAGTTAAAACACAAATCCCCCCCAACTACGCAACTTACCAATTACTACCAGGGATCTAATCTCCTTACCTGGGACTCAGTGAGGTATCCAGCGTCACGCCCCTGATCAAGACCAGTCTTTACAACCTAGTCAAAGAAGAATAAAGATATACTGCTGTTAAGTCATGGCTGCCAACAGCTGTGCTTTAATGAGATTACTCATTTAGCTGCATTTAGCTGCTGTTTTCACAAGTGAGCCCTCCCCAATATTCAAGGCACACTTCACTCTCTGGGTCCTGCCCATGCTGTTCAAAGCAGAGCTATGAATCACCTTGTCCTTCTAGCACAGAATAGCTACGACGGCAAGGAATTTTCTACCAGGTTAATTTTTACACATACCTTGTGGTTTCAGGAATTGTTTTCAGTAGAACTGTGCTCCTGTAATGTCATTGCTCTCAGAGGGGGGCATTCATAGGTTTTAGAGAAGTCTCGGCAACGACTTAAATAGTGAAAAGTCATTTTAAAATAAGGATTCAACCATGGACAGTGTCTGTAAGTAATACAATGCCTGTCTAACTCAGGGGACTCACTTTTAAAGTATTGTGTCGTTAGTGCTATGAAAACAGCAATTTCTATTTTCCTGGCTTCAAACAGGTTAACCCAACTCTTTAGAAACTGTATAGGAAACGTGGAAAAACTGCAGCTGAAAGTTTCATGGACAAAGTATTCCAGCTAAGCCTTTCCTCGATTGGGATTCTTGATCTTCCCCTTACTGGTACCAGTACCACATAAATTGGTGAAGCTACTATGAATTTTACCATGCTTGCTTGATACACCACACAGCTAGCACTCATCAAGACCGATCTTCTGTGAAGATCAGGATGCATGGCTTGACTCAGAGGAAGGAGCCACCTTCCCTCTGTCTGTTGCCGTATTATCCCACAGGTCCACCTTCACTGTAGTTTCTTGGGCCTCGCAGTGGGAGTTACCTCAATGATCTTTAGCGGAGCAGGGTAGAGTCCTTTGGTTTGCTTCTGAACTTTGCTCTCCACTGTCTTGTAGACTTGCTGCCTCACAAACGGAAGAGTCATAGCATAGTCTGTTATCTCTGCAAGATGGGACAAAACATGTCTCAGCACAGGGTTATATGCACAATCATCCTTTAAATGATTAACCTGAAAGTTAAAGGCCATATATGTGAATGTTGCATATCTGCAATAGAAACATGCACCTGAAACTCAGCCACGGGTAGCCTGGTCTGCTCAGAAGGGTTTCTATGGCTTGTGCCACAGACAAGTCTCATTTAGGACTAAAGTATCCTCCTAATACAACTGGTGACAGACTGAGCTCTATGGAGTAGAACTGACACAGAGATGTCACCATTTCTGGGCTCTGCTAAGGGCATAAGGGTGCTGCTAAAGAGGATTAGTACAGAGCAGACCGACCCATGTTCCTCTTCCCACTTGATTACAGAAGCTTGGTGCAGAACTTAGCTACTAAAACTCTGAAGATGGATAGCTGCTGCTCTCTCCCTGAGGCCTGGCTCCCTTCTAGTACACTTCAGGAGCCACCACGTGCAGCTCTGGCAATGCCGCTTGAAGATCAGATCTGCAGAGCAATGTTTTCTCTACCAACCCACCTGACTCAAGAGACGATTACAACAGGAACTAACTTTGTTCTGACAAGGGAATTAAGTAGGAGCATGAACATATCCCTGAGAAGCAAAGCTGGATTATACTCGCTACAGTCCCTTGGGATGTGGCTATGATGCCCACAGACTTACTCTGTATTAGCCCTTTCGATCTTTTGGCAGACACAGTCTTGTTGGCTAGTCCTCTGGCAAAGCCAATCGCTACCTCCTCCAAGTACTCAATTGTCCGTGCTTCCGGAGCCTTCATACCTGGCCCTGTGAACAAAAGAAAAGTCTTGAGGAAATGCAGCAGAAGTTATCACTGATGGATGATGATGATGCAGAAAAGCAAGGATGAGACAGCAACATGATGTTCCTTTGAATTGCTACCACTCTATTCCCCCTGCCTGTTTGACTTTTCTTTATCATGAACAATGATGGAAAGGCTCAACAGGCAACTGTATGAAGGCCCCAAGGCATTTAATATCCACGGCATTATACAGAAATGCCAAAATGCCAACTCCCAATGGGAGCAGACAGCAGCATGCCACTTACACATCAACACTACTTTCACAGAACTACAGAATAGCTTTGTTTGGAAGGGGACATGGGAGGCCACCCGGTCTGACCCACTGCTCAAAGCCAGGCCAAGTTCAAAGTTAAATCCAACTCTGGAATTAGATCAGGTTGCTCAGGGCCATGTTCTGCCAGTCTCTGAACACCTCCAAGGATGAAGTTCCCATCACCTCTCTGGACCCCTGTTTCAGTGCCTGACCATCTTGTTGCAAATTGCGCCCTTTTATCCTCAACCTTTTACTTTGTGTAATTGCAGGCACCCCTTTATCCCAACGGAACTTAAGCGCTCTGCCCCCCCTCCCTCTTGTCCTCTCCTTTCTTATGAGGTACAGTAAGTCTGCACAATTAAGTTGTACCAACACTGTTGCTATTAAACACACAGACAGCAGTTACGAAGCACCGTGTCCCTGAAAATTGCCTGTACTGAAGCTGATGTCCAATGAAACCACAACCTTTGACCTCAAGTGCAGGAAATCTCTCACTTGCTTTAGCTAGTGCTACACACAGCAACACCTAGCCAGGCTCCAGGTGCTGTGCCATCCACCTTCTGGCCCACCTGTGCTAACTTAAAAGCTGTCCCACAAACAATGAAGCAAGCCACCACAAAATGAGTTTTAGCAATCTCTGAGGGCAGGTTGCAAAATTTGCAAGCCCAGGGCTTGTATCATCGGTACAGGAGGATAGAGTACAGGGCTGAAAAGGCAGTTGTGTGAAGTTGCTGGAGGCAAATACAATGAGTCATTAATGAAAGAGCAATGCCCAGCAATTCTGCACAGGGCCACCAGCTAAACGTGCAGCCTTGGGCTGCCTCTGAACTACCAGAAGAAACCTGATGAGGTTACAACTCTGTACCCTTACAGCTGGGCACCCTCATTAACCTTCACTATAAGCTGCTCCAACCACACCCAGATGCTGCAGAGAGCCTTCAGATCTAAGAAAAGACCACAGCAGACAACTACTCCCTGACACAGGAGACAGTTAAAGAACAAAAACAAAACAGAACCACCCTCCTCTTTCACCTCCCACTACTCTCACCCTCCACCAAAAGCTGAGGTCTTCAACTTTAAGGTTTCGCCTCTCTTCTCATAAAAACTTGAGAGCACATACTCAGCAGACCCCAAATGCTGCTGCCTGCTGGAGGGTCTCTCAGCAAGAAGCAAATAAAGGAGCACACACATTTTGACCAGATTGTGCAAGCTCACTGTTAAGAAGCCTCACTCGTACCCTGGCAGTATGTCAGAGCCATTCTAGAGGAAAACAGTCCAAACAAAACAACGTATTTCATTTTACAGGCAGCTCAGAAAACTTAACCCAGAGCTGCTGCATAATTCACATTTCAGCAATGCCCAGTGGATTTTAGAGAATTTATTGGAGATTTGAGAGCATTTGGGATTTCAGAGCTCAAACCTTACCAGCTTCCAAACTCTCTTCCCACCACTTCAAGGCAATATGTCTGAGACCTTCAGCTACAGTGACCTGATGTGCTACAAGATGGGAGGTACCTGATTTCCCCTTTCCATTAGCTTGGGTGTTCAACACCAACAAGCGCTGGACTTTGATACTACAGCCGCAGAAAAGAGCTGTTTATTTGTAAGTCTGAGCTGTAAGAACTATTCAGACAAGGTGGTCAAACCCACACACGTGGGTTTACTGTAGTTGTGGTTACCTCTCAACGTTTTGCAGTGTCCTAACCCAGGAGCTCCAAGCTGTTGACTCACATCTGCTTTCTTACATAAAACGCACACGCCAGAATTAGATCTGGGCACAGCAGTAAATAGATCGAGAGAATGCTGTAGAGCTCCCTACTGAAGGAGACCTGATTGCACCCCATGAAATTGCCTCCTGATTAACTCTGTCTCTCTCCTTCAAAGCTTTCCACAATCAGTTAAAGCATCCCCCCAGTTAAAGCTGCTTTTGCCCAGACGTTGAGAATGAACATGAGAATACTCAGTAGAAAGCCTTCTGGCAGTGGCTGCTATTTGAATAATCAAGGAATGTCTCTAATGCTTGCATATAATTTGATTTTTGTGTTCCTCTTACGTGCTTATCTGGTCTGAGCTAGGATTCCAAGCAGCTCTTCAGGAAATTCAGGTTTCCCTCAAACAAGCCAGTGTAATCACTGGTATAAAAAGCCACATTTGCTGCCTCTTAAAAGCCAGTTGACATTCATGCAAGTATACAGTGGTAAAGTTTATTCAGGCAATTTTAACTCAAGCCTGGGTACCATTGATCTGTTTTATAAGAGAGAATACAGCTAAGGACACCTCATCCAGCTGAACACTGCCATGCGAGACAGAACAGACACAGGGGCTTCCCTTGCATTTCTCAGGGTAGGCAGCAGCACCTTTTCTTTTTGTTTATTTTCTTTTTTTGAAATTCAGGAGCTAAGGGCCACCAGGGTACTCTGGCCAGGCTCTGCCTGGGGAAGCCAAGCTCAGCACACTGCAACTGTGTGGCAGTACCAGCTGGCACAGTGGTTTCCATTCTAACTCCCGGCTGCAGCTGCTCAGACCTTTCAGAGGAGGCCGTGGAGGGTCTGCCCCTCCATTTAGTCACCTTCCAAGAAAGGTCCCCTAGTGAAGGAACAACAGAAGCAAGAAATTATTCACTACCCCACTCAGCACTTGGAGGTGCAATTTGGTCTGGAGTTTCCAAGGAATTTCTGCATCCAACTTAAAGTCGGTTGGCAATTCTGAGCACCTAAGCTGTGGGGGTTGGCTTCTTCTCAAGATCTTGTCACAGAGATTCACATCTGCAGGCTGCATAAACGTAGGCATTGGTCATCTATTCTCCTTTCATTATGGGTTGCAATCTGTCCCTCTGACATGATAAATGAGGAATGCAGGTTCTTATCTGTACAATTAGCCTATGCAAGAGAGCCAGCAGGCCTGCTCTCTATGCTAACTCTATTCACTTAGCTTTAGCAGGAGCCTGACATTTCAAGGTGCCCGTGGCACATGCCTCTAAGGTGGGAATGGAGATTGCACTGCAGAGCATGATAAGGACTTTGCAGTCCATATGCTCTGCCCCCAGTAGACTGCTGACTGCATCAATGGCTTCTGCACCGATTTCAGTCAGGTGGAGAGGTTAACTGACAGGCAGCAGATCAAGCAACTGAGAGGCATCATGTCTGACCTAGTGGGTCCACCAGCTGGTCAACCAGACCCATCTTCTTTGCTCTGTCAGCACGGATGTTCCTTCCAGTCAGCATCATATCAAAGGCAGCAGGAAGTCCCACCTGGAAGGGCAGAAAGGGCATTTCAGAATGGGAGCATGCCATGCAGCGGAAGAGGCTATGGAGTAAAAGTTTTTCTCTTACTTACCATCTTTGGCAGCCTCTGAGTACCCCCTGCCCCTGGCAGGAGACCCAGTAACACTTCAGGTGTTCCCAAGATTGTTTTCTTGTCTTTTGTTGCTATTCTGTAGTGACAGGCAATGGCAACCTTAAAAAAGGAAGAGAAAACTAAAGGTCTGTGCAAGACCACAGAAGAACTGGGCATCCATAACAAAGGTCTCTTCTACATGTTGCCTCAGCTTTCTTCTTGACCCCTACCCCAATTCCCCAATTCAACTGCCCAAATTCCCTCAGTGCTCAACTGATGGGTTCTTCCAGCAAGAGAAGTGCATGCAGGGCAAGCAGCTATGACATGAACATGAAACTACCAAACTGAGCCAAGCTATTTTTAAATCTCATCTAGACCATCAAGGGCTAAATTCATTCACTACACTGAGAGCATGGTCCCATTTACAGATCAGCCACGATACTTGGTTTATCACTGGATCACCAAGTCCAGAACTGTCACCACAGTGCTAGTAAAAAGCTGCGACTGCTTGAGAAATCAGTATGCAACTGAAGAGACTCCATTCCCACAAGGTTATTCTGTTTTAGTAACAACTTTGCTCCAGGAATTACCACAGAGTCTTTCAGTTTACAAAATCCTAAACGGAGATTACGAAGCAAATATTGCACCCAGCGACAGTGCAGAGTACGCAGGCCAGGGTGGAGCCTGGCCAGGCTCCCCACACTCACCCCTCTCACAACAACCTTTAAAAGAACAGAAGTTGCTGGGATACGAGACTCAGTTCATCTGAAAAGCAGCAATTTCCAGCCTGGACTCTGCCAGCAGCATTTATCCAGATCCAATGCCTGCTGGAAACAGCCGGTTTTCCCTGGGATGCTCTCATCTAAATATTAGCCTGGCCCACACAGATTCGTATTTGATTAGCTGTCTTTCAACAGAAGCAGAAAAATTAGCATGGCAGAGCCCTGAAGCACAACCAAGCCATTAACTTGCCACAAACTCATTTGAATGGATGTAATGAACCCACGTCAGGTCTCAAATCCCTCTCACGCTAAAAGTAGTCCTGCAGGAATCGTTTGGATAGTTTAGAGAACCAGCACTATCAACTCACACTGCTGCTTGTCAGACCCAGAATCGTTCAATACCTCCAGTCCTCCTCCCAAGCAAGTGCCACTGATGGCAGCAACTATGGGCTTTGGAGACTGCTCAATTTTTTCTAGCATCTTCTGTCCTTCCTGAGAGAGCTGAGTCACTTCCTGAGAAGTCTTGCAGGCTTCAATCATGCTGCAGGGAGGCAGAAAGGCTGATCAGAACTGGAAAAGCACTGAGAAAACAGCAGTAAAATGAGAGCGCTTCAAGGAGTTTGTTCCCCTTTTCCCACAAAGCTCCAGCGACTGACAGACAGGCAAGAGCTATTTAGTCCCACAGTTTTAGATTAACAGACAACACAGGAAGACTACTAAATTCAGTGGGTTCAGTCACTGCATGCTGACACTGGGCTGCGCCTGCAGGCAGTGAATGAGTTTCGTTGTGTCAGAGCTTTGAAAGCCTTTGGGGGAGAGGAGGAAGGGTCACAGGAAGCCTCAAAGCACTTGCCAGGAAGGGTGGAGGGGAGAGCCCGGGATCACTTTTTAGAGGAGCAGATGGCCAGTGCTCTGGCATTGCACTCCGCCAACTAGAGACTCCCTCTGCCAATTATTCTCACGGAGGCTAGCAACATTTGCCAGGCAGGCGCAATTCAGGAGGTTCGTAGTGTTGAGACCAGCAGACACCTCTTAAGCACAGCCTGCCCTTTTCTCTGCTCACCAGCTCTAGCTACCGCCTCCTTCCCACCACAACATATATCAAGTCTCTGCCCCTGAATAAAGCCAGCCAAAAAGGTCATAAGGTTTTGAAGGGCCTATTTGTGATTCAGCTTCCTTCCTCAGAGCTTTCTGGCTTTTAACGTCTTCAAACAACTATTCTGTCCTGCCCGATGTCAGGACTAGGAGCCAACGCCACTCCAGGTCCCAGCGAGAGCACCCACACGGGTCGTCCCACACCCTGCAAGTTACCCACACCGAATCGCCTGGGAGGTTGCTCAGATGCTCCCCGCGGCAGAGTGCCAAATCCTGCCTAATCAAGGGGCCACGCTGGCAGACTGCCAGGCACTCAAACCCAGCTTAAATGAAGTCCTGCATGTAAATGATCTGCTCTTGTTGTGTCCCAGACCAAAGGACAACGCTCACCCCGGAGCCAGGAAGGGTTTCCTTGGCTGCACCCCAGCACGCAGGAAGGAGTGACCAAGTGTTGCAGCCAAACGGGGTTTAATGACTAGCCATATTTCTCTTTATCAAGGTCCTAACTTCATTTGAGCAAGTTAGGCATCCTGTGCCCGCGGATTTCATTCCCAGCCTCTGCCTCACCCCTGAGGAGATGTCAGTGACAAACTGCTCGGACTTCACAGTGCACCAGACCACAGGCCCTGGATGCTGGACTTCAGAGAAAGCTCCATCAGCGTAACTTCTAAGGCCCCCATACTTACTCGATATCTGCTCCAGCAATGAAAGAGCCTGGCTTTGAAGAGATGAGGACGGCACTTTTGACAGCTTCATTGGCCCAGATCTCATTCATTACATCAGTAAACTCTGAGCTCAGTTGTCTGGATAGAGTGTTCACCTGAAGGTAGCAAATAAGCATTGTAAACAGGGAGCCCAGCAGACAGTGAAGTTCAACCTCTGATTAAGTATTGGACTCAATCATCATATCATTAGAAAACTTGCACAGAAGACAGACTGACAACAAAAAGCCAAAGCAAACAGTAGGTCCAAATAGATTTTCCAAGGCAGTAGGAGCAGCAGCTCTACAGCCTTTCAAGATCTGCCTTCTGAAAAGTAAAGGGCTAGACCACCCAGGAATTCGCCCAACGGCCAGACCATTGCTTGGCACAATTATAATGCTTCTGGGGCGCTCAAACTGAGCTCAGATTTGCTATAAAAATTAGTTCAACTTGTGTCATAATACAGCAAGAAAGAAACCTCCAAGATGAAACCCTGCAGCAGGTCATCAAGTAATCTGTTATTAAGAAGTTCCTCCTTAACCTCACCAACAGCGGGTTTGTGACCTCAAACACAGATTTTATGAGCTTCTAAGCTGTTTTTTCCTGTATTACCAACATTCTCCTTAACCATCTTGAATCCAAGAACTTAAGACTTAGCAGTATCTTGTGCCAGTGAGAGAGGCAAGTTAGCTTACCACATACAAAATATTTCCACAAGGCATTTTCAGATGTCTCATTAAACGCCCAAACGCTCCTTCTCCTATTTCTACTTCGCTCACAACTTTGAAAGGCTGCAGGTTAGGCAAGTTCTTAGTCTTAAATAAGACTTTTCAATGCCTTCTCCGTACAACTGCTATTCCTGCCATTTCCACTGCTATGCCTACTAACCACAGCCAGCTAAAACAGTACCTTTGAATTTGGTGTGTTGAAGCGTACAACAGCGACATCTCCTTTGATATCACAGCTAACGTGGGTTCTAGCTGGAAACAAACAGAAACGTGTTATCAGCTTATGCTCAGTGGATTTTAAGAAAGAAAATGAACTCACATAGCTTTACACTTACTCTGAAGAGCAGTGGAGGTGGAGATGTTACGGCAAGCATAACCTAAAGAAAATACGTTGCAGATGTTAAAGGAATTCTCAGTAGTCTCAGCTTAACTCTCCTTTATTAACGCATCCTCCCATCTCCCCTCATCTGCCGAGTACAGTGTTTCGGAAAATCCCGAGTATGAGCCAGTTCATTCTCTTATGGCTTGACCTGTGCCACCACCAGAGTTCAGCAGACTCCATGCTATTGAAGTGACCTTCACAGCACAGATTCCACACCGCAGCTTCCAACACCAGCAATGCCCAACTGAGGGCAAAAAAAAAAAAAAAATCAAAGCCTTCTCCCCAAAAAGCTGACAAGAGATGAAGCGGGCGGCACACAGGGGTGTTTTGCCTTCAGTATGCACAGTTCAACACTTCTTCACACACTGAACCAGAGACCTTGCTGCACTTTCTAGAGTTTCAAGCCTGCAAGTTAACTTCTCTGCAAAACAAACGTAACTGCCCTAGAATATTTCTGCAAAAACACATTCTTGTGCCACTGCATGGTGCCACCCCAAGCATTACTTCACAGATCTCAGGGTATACATCTGGTGAGCCACAAAAAGAGCATACAGAATATTTATTCTCGCCTCCCTCTATCAACAAAATACTTGATTCATCTCTACTAATTACATATGGAAGCACCTAGACAAACTTGTCGTGTTTCAAAGCACTCGGAAAACTCAGACCATGGCATGAACAAGTTCTGTCCACAAGTGAAATGCCGCTTTTCTGACTCATAAATCCCAGATCTCCTTTTTCTGCTGAGAAATTCTATCTGGCTTGATGGTCTCTTTACACCAATGAATCTCAGTTCTATTAGAGCGACCTTGATCTTGACCAAAAGGATCCTCTAACGCACATCTAGGCTGAATGCCTGCCAAAGCTGCTTTAAATCTGAAACCTAGTAAAAGCATTACTTCTTGAGCACCCTATGCACATCTATCGACTGGAACACAGCCCTTGAGCTAGGGGAGGTTTACTGCTCAACGCTGGTAAGATGTTCAGGAATGAAACATTCCCATTCCCAGCAGAAAGAAGGCAGAAAATCCAGTACAGGGAGAACAAACTCAAAACCTCAGCCTGCACCTCACCAAGAGGTGCTTCCCCCTCCCCGAAGCCCCGTGACACAGCTCAGGGCTGGAGCTCCGCTGCACTTTGGCCCTCTTTCCACCTTGCCTCCGGTGCTGGCAGCAGGGACTGACCTTTGCGCTCCATTCCCCGAGCCCAGGATACACGGTGCGATGCTGTGGGGATGGAAATTCAGTGTCAGTCTGTCCCGTCAGATGGGTTTGTGTGTGCGTGGTGCATGTCACATGCCCATAACACCATTTTATAAACAAAGAGCGAACTGGTTTCCACTCCAAAGCTGCTTTAAAGTATTTTTGGACTAAGACAATACCCAGATTATGATTGCTGTAGCCAACATTAATTTCCCCAAACTTTTTGTGCGCTAAAGTCAGGTGCTCCTGAAACTAAATGCCAATGCTCATTTCCCACAAAACTAAGCGTGGTCTGACACCAATTTCTCTGCTGACAGACGCTCCTCAGCAGAACATGATGCACTTTTAACGGCAGTATTTAACTCAATAAAAGCCACACAGCCCCACTACTTTAAAAAGAAGGCAAGGACTGAACGACTTTACTGAATTAATTCACTTCAATCCTGTGTTGCTGCACATGGCTAGGCACAGCAGGAAGGAGAATTAGACCAAACAAATCTCATCTGCAAGGCAAGCGATAATGTTTTCCCTCCACACCCTCAGTCAGGCGTCTGCTAAGGCTGGGACGTGGGAATGTAAGCAGCACATCACTCTCCAATGCTTACTGAGAGCAAGGCACTGACTATATGATAAAAACTACATTGCATGCAAAACACACAATCTCGATTAAAAATAAAAAGGGAATGGGGATTAATTAACTTTTTTCCTCTTTCTGTGGTCTAACATGCTTTCCTCTTTCACATCAGTTCCCAAACAGACTGCTGTCGTGAAAACCTTAAACCTTGAATTCCACTTTGCCTTTCAGTTCTAGCAAAACAAAAGATATAACGTAGGAAAAAATCCGCAATATCAAGGGCATGACTGAACAAATCTCACTACCTTTTAATATAAACTCTTTTGGGAAAGAAACTGTCATCAGAGTAACAGCTGCTTAATATTTGAGTGAGGTTTCTTTAGCCTGACAGTATTTTCTTTCAGAGCCCAGAATATTTCTGGAAAACACGTCTAAAACTAAAAGCACATTTCCTTGGTCACAGTCACAGCACATCTGCTTTAGGCGTTGATTCATTCAGGAGTACAATGGTAACTTGCCAAGATCGGAGCCAGAAAAATCCTCCTGCAAAATGCTGAAGGAAGCAGCAGCAGGCCAGATGCACGCTGCTGCCATTTCACTAACATTTACTCTAGAATTAAAAGCCTTGAATATCGATTCCATTTTCACTATTTCACTCACTCCAATTAAAAGACCGTCTAGAGACGGGGACACCAACACTTCAGACAGTTGCTCTCAGGACTTCGCCGAGAACTTGGATGCAGCAGGGAATGGAGAACACCCCTTTCACCCAGTCTAGCCGGGACCTGTTTCTTCCCACTTCCCACTTCCTCTTTTCTCTGTTATTTCCTCAGCCGCTTCCCTGTCCAGCACTTCCCCTTCCCACCCTTCCACTCACCCGGACGCGGCATGCCACTTGAAGTGGGAACAGCATCCATAGATGGTTCAGGAGAAAAGCCTTCTTGCAGTCCTGCACCAAGCCAAGCACCAGCAGAGCGAACCAGCCAAAGCTCAGGACGACAACTGCCCGTGCTTTCAGCCTGTACCTGCGAGCTGACGGCACAGAGCGCCGAACTGCGAGCTGGGAAACTTTTGACAAACCGAGCTTTCCTGTCCCCTGTGGGAACCTGCTCGCACACGGCATGTGGCTCAGCAGGTACAGCCAGCTCTCGAGCTCACACTGTCTTCTGCATGCTTTTTGGCCTGCCCTGGAGAGGTCTGCATCCAATTTAACAAACGCTTTGTTAGGGCAGAACAACGCTATTAATTACGGTGAGCAACAGCCTCCTCACAGCAGCTCCAGGACTGTTTGTGATGAAGAATATTGCCAGTTATAATAAGAGGCCCAACCAACAACAGCCTGAGCACTCGCTGGAGTTACCACAGTTCTGCTCGTTATCGATCGCAGCGCCCTGCTCCTGGAGCGACCGGCTCACGTACAAACTCGCTCCAACACTGCACGTAAGACAGGTATTAGGTTTAAACGAAACGCTGCTAGATTTCAGCTCGACATCAATACCAGACCCTGAGGCCCTTCGAAGTACAGAAATAAGAACCGGTTTCCAATGCCTCTGAGCCTTGCCCTTCGGCCTTCCTGGGGGCACCTGGTGACTCCTTGTTTGGTAGCTCCATGAGGAAGCACCACGACCCAGCTCACCGTGGGCACTGCAAACAGGCAGGAGCACGCCGAGGCCCTGCCCGGGTCAGCAGATTGCAAAGGGAGCGTTAGTCAACGGCTGAAGACACTTCCATACCAAAATAAAGACAGACCATGGGCACCTGGAGATGCAAACATGCCTGGGGGCACTCTCCCCACCCACCCAGGGACATGGGGACACCCCCATCCCACAGATACACCTGTGAGCCTGGAGGACAGCCCCAGGATCCAGACATGCAAGGACATGGGGACACCTCCCTGCCAGGCATGCACACACAGGCATCGGGGACAGGCACACGTGTAAGGACACAAGGACACCCTCTCCCCGTGGATCAGCTCAGGTGCCGAGAACAATCCTGCCTGGAGGGTCCCCCCACTCCACACAGGGTCACAAGGATCCCCCCCAGAGCCATAGGAGGATTCCCAAAACATGCGCACGTGCAAGGATGCAGGGACCATGGCCAGGCACACGAAGGCCAGCCTGCCTCGGGGTCTGGCGTGGGAGCATCTCCCCCGTGGGGTCACGCACACACCCACCCACCCACCCCGTGGGCCCCCAGGACATGGAGGCAGAGACCCCTGCTCTGGGGAAACCTTGC
>VYZW01051705.1:874-12218 GCA_013401315.1 Balaeniceps rex
GGCAGTTGAGGGCATAGTGCTCCTGGAACAGGTGCTACACCTGCTGAAGAGCTATTTTCAAATGCATACACTTTATTTTCAAATACCACAAGGTTTTTAGCCCCTCATGAAGACTAGTTAGTTCTAAAAACACCAATGCAATAGCATTTTTCTGTGAAACCTGTCATAAATGTCCAAAAATAAGACAATTTTCCTGATGTATAACTTAATGCAAATGGAAAATTTGGCTATTGTGTTTCAGTCTGTGACTCATCGTGGGAAATGTTAAGACCTGTAATAAATCCTACTGCAATAAATGGTTCTTACTGGCTTTCTCTGTATCAGAATTTCCTTAGCCTTTACTACTAGGTAAATTTCCTTTTCCGATGGGAGAAAAATGTGTCGGATCTGCTTCAATGAGGTACTTAAGCATCTGTCTTCAACTTCAATCATGTAAGACATGCAGCTGGAAGGAATGCCACTCTAGTTAGATCTGTGCAGCACTGAATCTCAGCTCCATGCAGTGGCCCAGAGGGTAAATTGATCTTCAAACAAGAAAGACTGTAGTGGGGAATAATACTGTGCTTTGCTGCGCTTGAATATCAAATCAATGATTAAGATAGAATTACCGTGGGCAGTGAGTTTTGGTTTTGTTTTCTGCAAGTTTGCAAAATCATGCCTCAATTCTTTCACTTAAGTGGAAGTTTATTATGAGATAGAGAAATACTTGTGTATTTGACATAAACTGATTAAGTTCTGGCAGTGCTGTCACTGAAATTATTGCTTAAAATTTGTGTACCATTTTTTATCCCATAGACCTAAACAAAGGTTTCAGTAAGCCATATAAGTGTGTGTGGGGAAAGGCAGTTTCTGATGTTCAGAACCCCTTTTTGTAGGGGAGACCACTTGTCACAAACTTCAGTTCTTCAACT
This sequence comes from Balaeniceps rex, assembly GCA_013401315.1. Classification (NCBI taxonomy): domain Eukaryota; kingdom Metazoa; phylum Chordata; class Aves; order Pelecaniformes; family Balaenicipitidae; genus Balaeniceps; species Balaeniceps rex. Next base: position 1,786 of record VYZW01051705.1, read on the forward strand.
TCACCACAATAGTAAAACTGAATAGCTAGTGAGCTGAGCTGTGCTAACCTTTGGTAAGAATCCTTCTCTAACTTGAAATGAAGCATGACAAGTATTTATACAAATACTCAGCAGAAAATCATCTGTGATTCTAGGTGATCTTGATTGCATTTAAAATCCCTGTATTCAGCAGCAGCACTGGCCTTCTGTAATAGCTCCACTATGTAGTATGGTCTGTTGCAGTGGTACCTAGCATCACTCTTCAAAATATCCAGAGATAATTGCTGCTTATTTTCCTGTTCTTCTGTGCTCTTGGCTGATTACAACAGTAGTTAGTCACCTGAACCAGGCATTTTCAACTCAGCCACCAATTACTGTACAGAAAATCTACAGTCTGGTACTTGCTGTTAGCAACCAGCTAAAGAAATGCTGGATCCTGTGCTCACCATTCTCTAAGAGAAATGGTTTTGGTTATAATGGTTATCTTTCTCCATCAACACATTACTTTGACATAGAACCTCTGCTTAACATGTCTGTAGTTTAGGAAGCACACTTGAACATATTTCATTGGGTTAAAAAACCCCCAAAACCAAACCAACCAAACAAACAAAAAAACAAACCACCCCAAAAGCTGAGCACATGCAGTGTGCTTGTCTCCATGGCTTTCAAAGCTCTTAATGCTGTTGATGAGGCACCAAGGTAAGGACATGCTGCTGGTGATGAAAGTGATACCTTGGCTAAGCAACTGGCCTTGCAACATATTTTGCCAGCTTTGCGTTATTGGTAAGCAAAGACTTATTACAGAAGATACAGGCACCCCATGCTAGCAACTGTCATAAATTGATCCAATTCCCGCTGAGGCAAAAATGTTTCTGGCAGCTTGAACGAGAAGGAATCTGAGGAGGAAAACTGTCAAGGGCTGATGTCTGCACTTCTGTGGGACACGTAATGACAGGAGCACAAAGAAGGAAAAGATAAAACCACATGATGGGAAATTTCTATAGTGTTCTTAATTTCTCTTTCGGCAGGGGAATTTTTAATAACTTACTTCCTGGCAAGGACTGTGGCTGGCTGCTTTAGGAAGCCTGTTCATGTGGAATGTTCTTGTCAGGCTTGCATATTAGTAGGTTCAGTTGACTTTCTTAAATTTCTTAATGTGGAGAAACAAAACACACTGTAGTACTCTGTGTTTTCCATTTGTGTTAGCTGAAGGTCAAAGCACAAGAAGGTATTCTTAAATGTCTTAATATTTTGGGTAGTAGCTATTAAGTTAAAGGCCCGGAGGGTTCCCTTGCCTGGGAGAAGTAGCCTTTTTCTTTTAAAGATCTCTTGTTTGGCAGCTCTGTTGAAGCTTCCCGTGCCGTGTTTAGTTTTTTTGTTTTGGTATTTTCATTTTTGTTTTGTATTCCTTTTTTTCTGAGGAATAACATGTTTTAGGATTTAGCAGCTTGAGCAGTCCACCTTGCAGTTAGAGAGTTGTATTCACCCTTACATAATCTTGAGTGGTATAAAATTGACTGTCTGTAAGTTAGTTAGAAACCTATCAGGTGCATGCTGCTGACCATTATTTCAGTGCCTTTAATACTCAATTTGTGGTTTTAGAAACAAGTTCCAAAAAAAAAAATTAATATAATCTTTGGAGAGATACTGCTTTTTCTGACCACAAACCTGTATGCAGAAGAGGGCTAGTGTTCTGGGTTTTGTGGGTGGGGTTTTTTTTTTCCCCCCCTTTCTTTTTTCAATCCTGAGTCTATGTAAAGTGATGCGTGTTGCAATTTTTTAAGCTAGAGAGGAACACAGACATATGGGGGAAAAACGAGCTTTTAGAAAAGGCTAAAGAAATTTAAGATTGATCTAACACTGAGGAGAGGGGCTCATAGTTTTCCAAGGAAAGCTGCTGCAAACAGAAGACGCTTTCTTTATACTGTGGAAATCACAGTAGAAGTATTAGGTTTAGGCTGAAGCAGAGGAACTTAGCTTAAACAACTCTTGGAGTGCAGTGTTTAAGCCCTGGAGCAGTGTTACACCCTTCTTAGAGATCTATTTCAGTAGTACATACTGGGTTTTTTACCTATTCAAATAAAATATAAAACTAGCACCCCTGATTTTGTAAGTGTGTGTATATATCCTACCTCTTACTCCAGTCTTGAACTAAATTGCCTGAAAGAGTTGTAGAATATTCTAAACACAAATACTACATTCTGCTTCTCCAGCACGTAACCTATTAAAATTATTTTGCCTGTAACAGTTCTATAGTATTCAAATTGGCAGCTAAGTCAATATGAAGTGTATACACTATACATTACTCAGATGATGTATTAATATTACTAATTTTTAAAGGCTTCATCCTCTCAAGGCTTCAATTCAATGTTCTCACTAATTGGCACCCCCCAAAAAAAGGTAGTTACTCTAGCTGGCATGTCTGCAGAAGCATTGAGTATTAATTGAGTATTAATTTTTTTTTTTTAACTCTGTATAATCAAACTATGAGTTAATTGACACAATGCAATGAATGTGTTACGTAAGACAGTTTCTTTTTAGCAGCTAGAAATCTCTGATACTTCTCAACTTCTATAGATCCAGTCTTTTTCCTTCACTATGAAGAGTAAATAGTCCAGTGAGACACCCCTGTGAAACAGATGCCTATTAAAATAATTGCAAGATTTTTCTAATACAGCCTTTCCTGTGCTGGACATACGGAAGTCTCTTTAAGTCTCCTTTCCTCATCAGTTTCTTATTCTGATCTATTTCTGTTATCTTTTCCATTAATTAGACACTGGCCAGGTAGGGAGTGTTATGTGTATTTCAAGTATTAACTATTGCAGCAACAGTTTTCTAAACTACATGGCTCCATTTTTCTGATGTTAGAACTAGTCATTATTTGGCATCACTAGATAACAGAAGATGAGGCTTTACATCTGAATTTGATATGAATACTCCTGAAAAACACAATAGACTCTTGTCTTTTGCACCCCAATGGCCACAACAATTATTGCTCTAGTTGTAGCATAGACTCTTTCCAGATGTTAGAGGCTGTAGAATATCTCATTGCTGGGAACATTTGCTATATAAGTGATGCATGAAACTGTTCGACCAAAGTATACAAAAGCTCTCTTGTCACAGACAACACTTAAGATTATATATCCCAGCATGGTTGTTAAAAGATATAGGTTTGGATATATATTAAAAATTTACAGTGTGTTGGAAATAATTATTTTCCAGTACACTGAGAATTCTTTAGGAAAAGTGCACTAAAGAAAAATTTCTCTTGCAGTTCAAGTTACCTGAAGAATTGCTACATAAAAATTTGTTCTAGATAGGGTAATCTTCTTTACATACCTAACTTTCCACAAGTTAATTATTTTAAAGCAACTACCTTCTGCATATAGAATATATTTTGACTCATACCTGCATTGTACAGCTCCAGGTTATGAAGAACCATCTATGCATCGCCTGACTCTTAAAAATTTTTTAAGTACTGTGTGAAAAAATCCAATAAACTTACATATACACAGTATTTTTGACAGAATTGAGATGTCCCAAGAGTTGATTTTCCTTGTGGAAATGCAGGGACCAATACAATCTATTGAACACTGGTACAAAATATAGAAAATTTTATTTGCATACCTCTCAGGTGACAGCTCTCAGAAGGCTCTTGGGAGTTCACAAATAAAAATAAATATTTTTAAGGAGTCACTGAGGGCAAGAAATGGAACGATTTCTTCTTGATTTCTATTTAATTTAAGAAGTAGTAGACAGTGAGGGCAAAAACAATGGATTGCTTAGAAAATAATAAATTCAAGGATAGCTTGTGACTGCAAAGCTCACTGTTAAAAATTCTTCTGGATTCTCTGAAATAGTTCTAACAGCTTCTAATAGATCATATTCCTGGCAGGGAATGTACTTTCTTGGCTGTAAAGCAAAGCTGTGGTGGTAGGATACAAACCTGGTAGATGGGCAATCTAAGCAGCCGGTCTGTTCACTCTAGGCTTAGTTTGGAGTCCAGCAAACTTGTTTCAAACATGGCACTAATTGGAGTGCAAAACTAATCACATGAAAATTTCTAGCTCTTTCAGGAAACCTGTAAGTACTGAGCTGCTTCAGCCAGCTGTATTATGAACTTGCTATACTGCTCAGTGGCACTTGCTTAGAAGCTTTTTTGCCTCTTCAGTGACAGTATCTTGCCATTAACGTGTTTGGTGTTCAGCTACAGAATTCTCCGAGCACTCACTTTCACATGCTGATGCATCTGCCCTAGGTCTGTGTTCTTCGTATCAGTAGTGCCAGCCCCTGGCTGGTGCAAACATAATATTTCTCAGTTTAATTTCAGTGGAGATAATTTATAACTCGCACTAGCTAAGGATTTTGACTATGTGGATTGGCTTTTTCATTAGGACAATTCTTTAACTGTAAAATGAGTTTCTGCTAATTAGACACACCAGTCTAGAATATCTCCATATGTTGTTTACCATGATTAGCTCTAGTTGTGCATTCTTTAGGCAATGTGTGATTGTTTAAAATCAGCAACTTAGATGTTTTAAGGCAGTAGCAGCTGCAAAGGAGGCCAGTTCACAACAAAATGTGATGCCAAGCCCGGGCCTGGCAGCTGGGGCACCTGCCTTCAGCTGGGCTGCATAGGAACCATGGCTACCCACCGCCAAGTATCCCAGATGTACAAAAGCCAGTTTGCCCGTGAAGATGAACCTTACATGTTTGTAAGGTTCCTAAAACGTTCTCAAAGCAAACATTGTTTAAACCTTGGTTAATATGAACATCTTGAGAAGTTTCTGCTTGTATTTACCAATGAACTGAACTAAAGATTATTTTGTAAACAAGTTTTAGGGTGTGGAATCTGAAAATCCAGTAATCTGAAAAAGCTCTCTATAGCTTAAGAAGTTGTTTTGCAATTAGCGCTAGTGTATGAATGGCTTTTAATGACAGATTCATATTTGTTGAAATGTTATGAATGCAAAGGCACCAAGAAATTAAATCTCATGCTTGCTCCCTCTGTTCATAATTCACTGTTTGGTAACAATTTTATTAGCAATTTTCCTGTTGGCTGTCCTTAATACTGTATGTTTTACAGGTATAAATGTGACCTTAATAAATGTATATTTAGGCAACTGAAAGTTGTTCTTCCTGCCTGCTAGTATCACCACTGTGTAGGTATTCAGGTTTATTAAATTGTCGTCTTAATTTCAGTTGCATTTGGCCAACTTTGCCCAGGGAGCCTGTGGATTCAGTGGCCTTAGGTGTTAAATAAAGTGTCATTAACATTTGGGAAATGAGATATTAATATTTTCATTAACTTGGTGTCAGCATGGTGCATTGGATCTTTAATGGTGTTTCTGTATATTCACTTCTGTTATCAAGATCACTTTTGTCCTTTAGCTCTGACTCCCTTCAATTTAAAATTAAATATTTTAAAATAAGTATATATGAATATTAATAGCTGGTAGAATAAACAAGGATTTAGACTACCTTCTCATTATTTCACTGCTTCTGCTGCTTACTAGCCTTTATCTGTCTCTGCTGCTCTTGGCACTTGCTTAGGAAATAAGCTGCAGAACAGAGAGCACTTCTTGTCACAAAGTGGCAAGCCGATCACGCTGAAATATAAAACCTTTATATAAACTCCCCATATGTTGGTGAACTGAAAAAGGAAAACTAACGTCTGTACTCAAGAAAAAGGACTCCTGTGTGACTCAGGGACTGACAACTGATAACTTCCAATTCATGGATTTGAAGTTACCCCAACAATGATGTTGATGGTTGGAAGTGATCAATTGATAGCTAATGTTATCACCCATAACCAGGTAGTCGTAGTAGCACACTGCCCTTGCTGGAATGATGCTCAGTGAATGTTCCACAAGCTTGTGAGCACACAATGAACTGTAGTAGGAAAGCATGCTAGAGAAGTGCTGTATGAAGCAAAGACCTTTGAATTCCTAATAGCTCTTATGCCCAGCGGCAACTGTTAATTCTGGTCATACCTGTCTATGCTTCCATAGTGGTGGTGGTAACATAGCGAAAGACCTTTGTTATTTCAAACCTGGTGCTGCTTAATTATAGCAATATATTCTAGGTCAGTACAGAAGTGGAGTGAGAAGCATTTTGTACACTTGCTGCTGTTCTGAGTCAACTTTGTCAGAGGTACTGAGCCCCAGGCAGCTGCTGACCCCTTTATAATTTAGGTTGTTTTGCATATGTAAAATCAGACTTAGTTATACTTCTGAAAAAGCAGGCATTCAACAGTGTTTCTGAAAACCTTACCCTAAATCTTTCTTTGGCATTACTGCAGAAGAGTTGAGTACGCTATTTCAGTGGAAGCGGTCCCAGAGTGACTTAAGTGGCATTTTTATGAGGGTTATTCTAAATCCTTTTAACTAAGATTTGAGCTAGAGGTGGACTTGGAACAAACCCAGGCCCTGACCTTCCCTGAACTTGAAAATTTGAGTTTGAATGCTTGTTTTTGGTGTGCTTTTGGCTCATATACAAGAATGACAGTCGAATGCAAATACTGATTTCTTAGTGTAATTATGATAAAGAATATTAGGAAACTTGTCTGAAACTATAAAAAATAAGGTTATTATCTGAGATGTCCTCTCTAAAATAAGCTTCCTTGAGGAAGGTAATGGTAATATATTCAAATATATGCTGAGTTCTTTTTCAGGTGGTGATTTTAGCTATAAGTGCCAGAAGAATAGGTTTCCTTTCCTCATGAAGGAAAAGGCTTTCATTAACTCTATGCTGGCAGAAGTGATAGTCCTGTTACACAGAAATTCCTTAACTTCTGTTTTATTTCAGCTGGATGTGTTTTGCTCTGTAGAATAATACTTGATTAAAATCTGAAATTATTTTACTGCCCTATTATTTTGCTGAGCTAGATCATTTGAGTAAATAACTCTTTCCATAAAAAGAACGTCAATCTAATTTAAATATGTTTTTTTGGCAGACATGAGCAGTATGTAGCGTCTCACAGAGCACATCTGAAGCATACGTGTACCACGATGGTGTACAACATATCTGGGTGGCATAAGATGTACTTTTTTGCTGTTAACTGTTTTCAGAACATAGTTATTCACAGAATAACTTGCACAAGTTATAGATGTGACACTTGCCATGTTGTCCTTTAGGCAATTGACTTGAGGCATATGTTGAGCAGGAAATCTTTTGCAGTATTTCTCAAGCCTTTTGTGTCAGGTTTCTAGTGAACAGTTTGTAGAATTTTTCTCTGGTTTACTGCCCTGGTCTGCTGCCATTCGAACAGATGCAGGAGCAAAAATACATATGATGAAATGGTCGCAATGGTTTGTCAACAGTGTAGAGATTAGTCTCGAACTAGCATTTAAAGAATGAGGTTTAACTGGCTGGCTTCCAAACATGTTTCAAAATTGCACAGTAGATCATGTATCTGCAATTCCTGTGAGTGGAAAAAGTAAACCCAGTGAGAAAGGAGTAGAAATGAGTTTACAAGATAGTATTTGCTATAGTGTTTCAGGATGTCATTTCTGTAACATATAGAATAATGAGACTGAACAGATTTTTGCTGTCCCTTGACCTACATTGATCTTATATGCATAGTTCAGCTGCTTTGTAAGTTATAACGTAGTGCATGAGAGTAAGCTTTTTGTATTGGTGAATGAAAAAGTGGTGCTTCAGTGTAACTTATGTGACTTGTATAAAATCACTGCTATAGCATGAAAAGTTCAAAAGCAGATTTATTCTAATGTCTGCAAATAAATAGCCTATGTACAAAAATGAAAAAGCACAGTAAATATACTGGAGCCAAACAACAGAAAGTGACTGGTTAGTTCCTGGGTAGGTGAGTAGTTTGCAGGATTGAATGAAGTAGTTCATATAGGGAAAAATAGTTATTCTTAGATTTCTGCGTGACAAAAATTCAAGTATTAAAAATAAGCAACAGCTTTAGAAACTAAACTGCTGTGGTTTCACTGTGCATATAAAAATGCTCTTACGTTTCACATACTTTCTGGTCATTATTAATAACACTTTACAGTCGAAAAGACTAATAGTTTGATTTTTAGTTACCTCTACCTGTCCATAGAGAAGTCACAGCAGTGCTGTGATACAGAAACACGTAACAGAATACCTGCTTCGTGGAACCATTCTCAAAACTAATTTTTTTGTGGGAAAAAGATTTTGCCCTAAATGACTTCTGGATTTGTTCAGATTTTTATCATGGCAATTACAAAATACATGGCCTGTGGAAATCATGACTGATACAGGAGTAGCCAAATTAAATGTGAACCTGAAGAACTGAGGAATAATACAGTTTCCTTCTAGTTCCCTTTTGGAAAATGCAACTGGGTGTATAAACTTCTGTTTCCACATTTTAAAGGCACTGCTGTTATCCTCCCACCAATCGGTGCTGCTTTCATGCAGTATAATTCTGAGAGCATGACAATATATTTCTGAACACGTGTGCTAGAGTTTGTGGTTGTCTAGAGTACTTCCGTAATGAGGTAATATGAAAGTGCTACCCATAAGTGTGGACTTAAACACTCAGCTTATTTTTAATCAGTCTGTAACTATTATTAACTGGTATTTATGTAATATTACCAATTCATCCACGGATTAACATGTCACAAATGATAAAGTATAAATCAGTCTGCCACAGAAGTAAAATTAGGCATTTTTTGCTCTTGTACATCTTTCTGGGGCACAGGATTGACAAAATTTTATCCCAAGCTACTGAGAACTTATTTGGGTAGAAAAGCATCCAGACTGAACTTTAGGGGTTTTTTTGCAGAGCTATAAATGATGATTTTCCATTGTGACTATATTCACTTTCTAATTTTTTTGTAAACAGTATCCCAGCTTTAGAGCTGGGATGTCTCTGTATGGAGAAGCTATTTTAGGACTGAGATTTGTATGGGTCCTTCTGAGCTTATGCATTTGCACTTGTGATAATGGTATTGCAAAGCCAGTCAAAGTAAATGTTTTGAAACTTCGAACACTAGTCGGAAAATACCTTTTTCTGGAACTCGTTCAGCCATTCAGAACACATAATGCTTGGAATAAACACTTGCTGGCCAGATCAAAAGATGTATGAGAGAGGGAATAGCTTTGGGATTTTAACTTCCCCTCCAAAAATAATGCCTTACTCACCAGAACAGTCTTGATGAAGTTCATTTTACTCCTGTATGAAACCTTGAATGCACTGACCTCAAAAGGCATATGCTATAACTCTGAAGCACTTCAGGTCTTTCATTTAGTCTTTCAAAACAAGAACTAAGGATCAGCTAAGTGTAACTGGAACTGGAAGTTTGCTTTATAGACACATGTGTATAGGATCTCATATGATTTGTGGACTTTAGCAACAGCTGGCATGGCCACATGCTTAAGATTTGTTTTCACTGAATCAAGTGATGGTTTTTGTTCTTATTCTTAGCATTATGAATATTCCATGTTTATAGAAACTGTTTACATATTTATATTAAAATATGCTGCAGTAGCAATTAGGTGAAAAATTCAGAAATGGAAAGTTAGGAATTAGATATTGAAAGTATTTCCCTTACTAAGTGATGGATTTTTATCCAAGTGTCTTTACTAATGCTGTCTTTTACCTAATGCCATAATTTGAATTATCCTCCAAGTATTACCGTATCTTCTTCGAGCTTTTCACTTTTGCAGATATATCTGTATAAAAGCACTATTGACTGAGTTATCTCTGGAAACACCCCAAGCGACAATCTTGTTTTTGATATCTCTTGGAAGTATCTTAGCTGAAAAAGTATGATTGAATCTTTCTGTGTTGTCTGTGCAAACTGATGGGATCCTGAGCTGGAATCCAGATCCAGCCAGCTTGTATTGGCTCTGTCTTGACAACATGCACCTTACACTAATTTTCACAGAGAAAATACATTCAAGCTTAGTCATATGTTTTTAGAATAAAAAAGTAGAATTTGTGACTTTTTATTTAGAAGTTGGAGATCAGAAAGGCAGAAATATGACTTAACCCCTTCCACACACGGTCCTTGCTGTCCTAGCCTAGTTTTGGGCTTGTAGTCACAGTGAAATCTGCAGGCTCCTCTGTCTCTATGACATTCTTTTTGTGGCTTTCTTTTCCTCCAAGCAGTCTGTAGATTNTGATTTTTTTTTGGGGTTTGTTTTTCCCCCAAAAGTTTTTTGTTTTTTTTTTTTTTTTTTTTTTTTTTAGTATGGCAGCTGAACAGCAAATAGAAGATAAATACAAGAATGTGCATCAGAGGGATGTAATCCACTAGCTAGGTATTCATTTGTTCATATTACTGCTTGCATGAATACAAAAATGAACTTTAAATACTGTGAATTCAAGATCAACACTTAAAATAATACAATATCTTGTCTCTTTTTTTTAAAAATTAATTCTATAGTATTATGACTACGTGATAAATCGTGATGAATGCAATCCTTTTACTGCTTTCTCTTTAGGGTAAAAGCAATTAAGC
>VYZW01051733.1:0-17566 GCA_013401315.1 Balaeniceps rex
TTCCAACCCAAAGCATTCTATGATTCTATGAACTTCAGCAAGGAATCTGATTCAGGCCCAGCATAAGCAACATAGGTAAAAACAGAAGGTGCATATTTCATTAAGCAGGGTGTTTTTGCCATTGTTTAACTCATCTTAGGTGAGACATGCCCTAAAATGTCTTGGTGATTTCTGTAACGATGGGCAAACAACTGCCAAAATTACATGCTTGACATGTACCAACCGTTGTGTTGGTTTCCCACAGGATGCATCTTCTGCACTTTTTGCAGAACTGAAACTTTAATTTTCTTTAGGTTTACAACATGCCCTTTGTGATTTGCTGTTTGTTTTTATCTATAATTCATTCTGTTTTGCACAATCTAGTCTTGCAGGATGCAAAGCAACTTCTTAGAAGAAAGCTTATTCATGGTAGTAGGCTTTTTATGCAAAGAGTTCTGCTGGCTGTAGTCATTGCTTCCAGTGCCAAGAAGATTAATGATTGTCTTTGTGTTTTTATGTACTTCATAGTTTTATTCCAAATCTAGTTTAATGTAAAAGAATGTAGTAACACATCTGCTTAATGGGAAAGTTAAACGTAATTAACAATCTGCAGTGGTGTAAGTGCAGTGGCATACTGTTATCTATGGAGCATATAAAACTATAAACAAATGAATTCTGGTCTAACTTGAAAGTCTTGGCCAGTTTTTACTCATTCCTTACTGATATATAACTTTGCTTCTGCTCAGCTAGATGCTTTTTATAGAGTGTAGATATGAAATGGAAAGCTTTCAATGGCAGAGTTTTGTTTTCAATTATAGTTGCTTTTGAAAGGAACATAAAATACACCACTTTGAACAAAGTTCTGTGAAGTGAGGTGAGGTTGAGTCAAAGTAGTGCCTTTTCCTTCGTTTGTATGAGCAGGAACGTGTCAGAAGGATAATAGTGGTCTTGGCATCATCACAATATAAATACAACTTTCACATTAATATAAGCTTTACACCAGCATAAGTTGCCCTCAAACCAGTTAGCTGTGAATAGAAGAGAAAAATCTTGGTATTAACCCAAAGATAGAGGTTTGTTTGGTGTGAATTTCTGATTCCGTGTAGGATTTTAAAGTCAGCTTTGTCCATCCATTGGATTTGAGAGCCACAATTTCGCTTACGTATGGGGATAAAATGTTTTCTTTCACAGATTGCTCTGTTCCGTAACTTCGGATCTCCCATGTAAAATATGGAAGAGCTGACTGTGTAAATATGAAATTTTATTGCTAGAATTAGAACTAGAATTAGAACCCTTGAGATTTACACAAAAATAACTGTCCTCTGCCTGCACTGAGAAATAACATATTGAACTGAATAGTGATGATTTCCATGTCTTCTATATGGGCTAGAAGCTTTGGGGTAGAGCCACTTGATTATATTTGGAGAAAGGCTAATTATAAAAAAGCCTTATATATACCTAAAGGCATGCTCTCGTGCATATGGACTTAGTTTTCTAAGTATAATATACTCCTAAATACAAAATATGTAATTATCATACAGCAATGCTTTGCTCAAATATTACAGCAGCTCTCTGTGAGTTGTAATAAATACCGAAAGTCTTTCTCTGCCAGAGAAAGAGTAGACATTCATTTTGTTCTGGTCATCTTAACAGCTACTTTACTATAGTTAAAAAAAAAAAAGAAAAAAGGTGAGCTTTTATGGTCTCTCTAGTCTGAAATTTAGAATCTGGTGAGCACATTATTACTCTGCTTACTTAAAATAAGGAAAAAATGTACTATATTCCAACTAGATTTATAATATGATACATATAGACAATTGGATTGGGTAATAGCAAATTATTTTAAAGAATTTATTTTATTGGCATCCAAATCATGGCATGTGATAGATTTGCACTCCCATAATCAAGTAAAATACAGAGATGAACTGTCTATTGATAGTAGATGATTTTGGAATTCTTAGTGACTTTAATACTAGCATTATGGCAGTGTGTAGTTCCTTCTTGACTTAGTTTTCCTCAAATATGCTAGTGCATGTCATCTATTCATGAAAAAAATGAACAGTATCATTTGGGAAAAGTGAAGATGACATACCTAATAAAAACCATGACACCTAATCTTCTGTACAGAATAACTTGGCTGCATCTCAGAACTGTTATCTGTCATTAGACATTTCAATTTGAAGTGTTACAATGCTTTTCTTTTCTGCTTTCAAAACCCATTTTGTTAACTACACTTTATGGTAAATTGATCCCTATATCATACTCTTAGAGAGATATCAGTGTTATCTGAGCTTTTCTTAACTTCCTACTTTATTAATATTGTTTAGTCAATGACTGATTGTTGCATTGTTTAAATACATTAATACTTACATTGTAATATTCAGCTTCCATTGCTTTGAAATGAGATTTTAGTGCAGGCAGAGCCATGCTGTTTGTGTCTGTGTGCACAGTACAGACATTCCCTTCCTCTCTGATGTATGGTTCAGGTAGTGATGTACTTTGCATCTTACTCTCAGATCTAGCATAAAACAACCATGAACCTGAGCCTACCTAAAGAACATGGTACCTTTATGTTCTGACAGAGTTAACTTCGATGGGATGGTAGACTTCTTGGCTCTCTTGCTTAGGGATGTCTTTAGCATCAGACAGACGTAGATAAGCCTGTTCTCATTTTCAGTGCACACGCAAGGATCAGAAACACGTTTAAATGAGATCACGACTGATCTCTTCAAACAGGGTACAGAATTTAGGAACAGTGCCTATATCTTTCCCCGTGCTCTATCCATGTCCATTTTAAGAAAAAAATGCTAATTTTTTCATAGTATGGTATCTCACTCTGTTCATCCAGAACAGGTGAGTTATTGAGACAGACAACAACCTTGATTTTGTATGAAGTCTAAACTCAACACTCCATTCCAGGAACAATAATAAACACTTTAAGTCAATAACATAATTTATTGTCAGTAAGAGTTAGAACAGCTGTGAAGGATGCTGCAAGCAACATGTTTATGTGCACTCTTTACCTGGGTCCTGATCCTACATGTGCACAATGGTACTGCATGACTCAGATGATATGAGATGTTGAGGACAACACTAACTTTGAACCACTGATGACTGTTATCTTTAGGGACCAGAGTGATTCCTGTGCTGATGTGTTTTCCACCAATGCTATATGGAAATGCAGAAATATTTACTGTGTATTTAGTTAATTGTTTAGTTCTTAAATAAAAGTGATTATCTGTTTCACTGTTGGCCACCTTCCTGTGTAGCTCATATGAATATATCTTCAAAGTAAGTTACTGTGCTATGTGATTATAATAATTTTTGACTGTGTTTCGCTTGCTTGTCTTTCCTTTCTGTTGAACTACAGCCTTGATTTGAAACCTGTCATTGCTGAAGTGTGAGATATTCAGAGCTGTTTTGTGAAGAGGCTTGGCCAAATATCAGAACATGTATAGACCATACACTTAGCAGGGACTTCTGGCGCTCCAGATAAATAACACACCCATCATTTTGAGTTTTGGAGATATATAGTATTAATCCTTGTTTAAACTATACCAGTATAATATTTTTAAGGAAAAATGAAATCTGGTTTTTACTGAGTAAAGTTTTTTATATGCATGAAGATGATTATTTTCTTTTCTACTTAGGTCACAGCTGTTTATTCATATGAAGCAAACACAAGTAAAAAATAGACAATAAAATACAAACCCCATCTCTTTGTTTCTAGTTCCATGCACATTCTGTACTTTGCATTACAATGCTTGTGCATGGGACAGCTGCGTTCCAGCCCTAATGTTCTGGCTTTGAAATGTATGAGAGTGAGTGATGTTGCCATCTAGTGTTTAATGAACAAAGAAAGAAAGATATTTAATCTAAATGTATACTACAGATGAGAAAGCTTTCCTTGCTTCCATTCTTTGAGACTTCCTTGGCAATCTTAGTGACTGAAGAATTTTTTAAATCTAATCTTAATTATTTTATTACTAACAAAAATGTGTCATGTCATGCCTACTATAGGTATTTAAGATCTTTAACAGGTGTAGTGTTCTTGATCTTTTATTAAGCAGCAACGTTTGGAGAAAGTAACAAATACGTTCAGAAGACGACCTATTTTAAAGGAATTGAAGGGGTGAGTCACTACTGAAGTACCACTGAAGTGAGCCTCTGGGACCCCAGCCTTGCCCTTCACATAAAGGGTGCCTCTTTGTAGTAGGATTTTGTTGTGGTAAATCTGCACGTTACTTATTCTGACAATTATTCCAGACTATAAATGTTATTTATGGAATGGAAGAAAAAAATCTATAGCGATTTAGACATTATGGATCTGATCCCAGCCTCCTCGTCTAGATGAAATTCCCTGATATTAAAAATTCTAGCTGAAGAATTGGTGCAGGTTTAATATTTCGAAGAGTAATTTTATGCAGTTGATGTATTTATGGCAGCTACTGTTGTTATGAACAAGGAAACAACAAAACCATCTTTGTTCAGTAGAGTAGTCAATGAAAACATAATCTCTGAAAATTCATTGTGAAGTGCATATCCTGTTTGTTTTTAGGCAACTTTTTTCTGTGACTGCGAGGATGAGTATCAGGGGTCCCTGTGTGAAGAATTTGACGCTTGTCAGAGCCAGCCCTGTCAGAACAACGCAACCTGCACCGATGTAGCACAGAAACACGATGGGAACAATTTCACCTGCAGCTGCCCGGCTGGTAGGTTTTGTATTACGCTCTGAATAATGCATTTTTGTTTTCACATTCAGTGCATATCTTTTGCAGAGCAGTGAACAGTGCATCTTCAGATATTAGGAAAGAAGGAAAATACAAAAACAACATAAGGGCAGTTTTTAAAAGGCTGTGGAAGATTCTTCACCTGTGAACAATGCCACTGAAAGCACACATCCTAACTATAACCTAATGAGTGAATTATTCATAACTAATAGAACTTTACCTACTAAGAAAAGATGACCAAAATTTAGTTTACATCAGCTTTTTCTTAATGTTTTTTTCTTTTCAGTAGAGATTTTAAGTACGCATTATAACTAACGTTTCAATAAACATGCTTTCATTGTAACTAGTAAACTCTTTTCTTCAGTTGCACCAATCAAATGGAAGAAAATTCTCTCCACAGTATGCAGTTGTTGGATTGTTCCTCAGAATCAACTTAGATTTTGAAAACTTCTTAAAAATGCACAAACTAATCTAATTTGTGGGTTTGATTAATGAACAAGTGTCTGAGTTCTCTGAAGTTATTTTAAGAAAATTTGCTTTCAAAATTTGATCAAATGAATATAGAAGTCTTAATTGAAATTAAAATTAAACTAAATACAATGGTCATATGCTGGAGGGTAAATTAAACATACATGCTGATGGAATAACTTTACAAAATGGCTGTTATAGAAAACTCTGCTATCTGAACCTTACATCTCAAAGACAAACTCAATTATCAAAATAGAACAGTTACTTCAATGTGTATTTTCTGAAATTATTTACAAAAAAAGTTGGCTAAGATTAAGATCAGTAGCAGGTAATTTATTTTGCTTCCTACAGACATTTTACTGTACATTTTCTTTTCCGTAATGTATTGGCTGATAAATTATGAGATCATTTACTGGTCAGCTGATATTAGAGAGAAAGGGGACTTATCTGAAGGGGAAAAAAAAAAGAAAAGAAAAAGGAAGATGCTTCCAGAATAGGCCCTGAGATCTGAAGAATATAAAAGCTATATCATAAAAAGCAGAGGGAAAAATGAATGCTTTGGTCAGGTTTCTAGTGGTTGTGTCTAAATGGTTATTGAATGTCTTTAATGCTGGGAGGGCTATTTGTGTGCATTAAATGTATATAAAAGGTACATGTAGCAATACTTCCTTTATTCTGTCCCAAAGCAGGATCATGGAGTTGGGTGTTCTTATATTCCCTTAAAGATGGGAATATTCTTATTCTTTACCCTAACACATGTCAGCACAGACTAGAGAAACTTCTAGCTGCTCTAGATTATGTGTAAGTACCAGCCTGAAAAATGACTGAGCCAGAAGCAGGTGGATCCAAGTGATGCTTTTATGTGGCTGCCATGTGCTACCCTCTGCGCTGTTTCGTGAATGTCACAGTTTGGAAAATCAGCAATGGAAAATTATTAAGGTCCCTTCATTCTCTCCAAAGGCCAAGACATTTCCTTTTAATTACACTTTTTCTGACTGTAGGACTTCCACTTTTTCTCTCTTTGCTTAAAGTCACTATAGCAAATGTGCAGCAAGAAAGAGATTTATATTTGGATTTTTATATAATGACCTGGCTTCATACTGCTCTGAAAATATGATGTGACGTTCTTATCCACATGTCCTCTATTCTATTTCATAAATTTGCCAAAGGATCAACTGTTACTTTAACAAGATATGTAAATACAGTTGAATAATGATTTAAATTTGAGAAGAGAAAGATCAGAGTGGATCAAACCTCAAATGTTTGAACAATCCCTACTGTTACTGCCATGTTGAATATGGTTGATTCAGAATTCTTTTGGATTTTCACAAGTAGTTTCTAATTAGAAAAGAAAAAATGTATTTGTTATGTTTGCGTTTTTTACTTTTATTGACCTAGCTATCTTGGAAAATGTTCTACATCAAGTATTATTAGGCTAAATTTCTTTTTTCCAATTCCCTACCTCAGAAGAAATACAAGAATGATTCCAAAAAAACCTGCCCAAATTTCATGAAACCAAAATTTTTATCAGAATATAATTTTAATATAAAATATTTTCCACATACTTCAGAATTCTTGGTTTTAGTTGCGTAGAAAAGCTTTAGGGGGAATATTTATGATAATTCTGATGAGCTTATTGTAAAGGCTAAGAGTCTTTCCACTAGGAAAACTTAGTATTTTGAAGTTGTACAGCTAAGTTTTGCAGAGTAACATAAATATACTTCCCACTTACGTACAAGACTCCAAAGGTGAGCATTGCTGTCGTTGTTACACTCAGATCAAGTCTGTCATATTTTCTGCTTCTACTGGGAAGTTACTGGGAAGTTACAAATTGTAGTGACTTGATAAAGCAAATGTTACTTTATTTGCATAATAATATAAAATCCTAAGGGTTTTTTTGGTTACTATGATCCCAGATATCTGCATCAAGTGCTTACTTCTTTTTTGTAAATTTGGCCTCTCCATTTTCTTTAAAAGCTCCCTGTGAGTTAAAAAAGTAGTCACTATTAGGGACAAGCATTTCAATTGCTTGCTTCAGAAAGTGTTAAGACGATTGTAGAAAAATTGATACCATAAGATGCCAGGAAACAATGACTAAGATAATGACAATTTCTTGAACAAAATGTATTTCTCTTACATATTTTGGAAATATAATATATTTCCATTGATGTCTTTATTGTCTTTTAACTTTGGATTTTATCCTTTCCATTTAAATGCTATTCCTCTAAAATATAATTTATACCTTGTTATTTTCATAATTGTTTCTTCTCCTTGTCTGTAGAACAATTGTTAGCTCCTATTGGGGAAAAAAAAAGTAAAAATTCTAAATATTTCCTTCTACAAACCCCCTCCTACTTCTTATGGTATAAAAAACCCCTTACAATAAATGGAATAAAGTTATTTGTTTTCCATATGTGAAGGCTTCCCTTCTGAATGACAGTGTGATCAAGTCCCTCTGTAAATCCTCAGTAAGCCAAATATAGTTAACTTCATTTATTACATCCTAGAACTTGCAAGGTGTGCTTCATGGCCTCAACATTTATGTTTAGGTTTAGCTTTTAAGTTTTTAAAAATAATTTTCCTTAATTTTTTTAATAGCAAATGTCTAATGTTATTCAGATGGCTTAATGATTGTTAACTTAAGTGGCTTGTGTTTCTACCCATAATTTTTTTCCCCCAAATTTGTGTCCACACATCAAAAAATAGCCAGGAAAACTAGCTGTTCTCATATAGTTATGAATTTCTAAAAAATATTCATTGCATATGGAAAAATGTTAAAGAAAACAGTAAATAAGAGTTTAATTATTGTAAACGTATCCATATGCAAGTTTCAGAAACATTTGTATGTTTCCCAAATCTTGATAGAAGGAAATGTTGTGAAGATAAGTATCAGCACAAAATGAATAGGTGTAATGATTCTTAAAGTGTATCTCATCAGCAAACTGCTTTTTTTTTTTCCCCTCCATGGTGATTGCTTAGCACCTCTTAATTTGTAGAACTTGAAACATATTTGCTATGAAATTCTTGAATCATATTCTCTTTCAGAGGGACAAAACATGCCCTATAGATAATAATGAGATGGGACATATTTATTTCTGTAAAGCTGACATAAAATATTATCTCTGATGAGTTTTCCCACAAGCTATAATGACAATCGCAGGAAGTCAGATTCTTGTAGCAAGATGCAGAGCAACACAATCATTTCTGCCTTTCTGTGCCAATATTCTTTTGGATACATGTTGAATTCCAGTGTAATTATTAGCTTTCACAAACTTGGTAACAGTCTGAAGATGCAAAAATGTTTAAACGAGTTAAGTATATTCAATACTGTATTATGATTCATAAAAATAATCAGCTGACTGTGAGAACTTGAAAAAATATGAAGCCTATAGATGAAAAAAATCAGTTGATGTAGTCTTCTATAATACTTCATTGCTGCTTTTGTAAATTTTATGTTAATTTGAGACCAATTAGAATTACAGAAAATCACTAGCTAGCCAGAGTGAGGCTGATGTCTCTCCAAGTGCCTCAATACGGTCCAGAGGAGCTACCTCACAAGAGCACAGTTCTGGTTTTCAACCTCATTATTTTTCTCCAGTTTAGGTGATTTATGGGCATTAATCTAGATACAACATACAATAAAGCTTCTTTTTCCAGGTTTTGCATTGCAGAAAATAGGATCATAATTTAGCTCTCTATAGCATATCATAATTTAGCTCTCTATAGCATATAAAAGCAGTAAGGTACACAGAGAGGAAAGTCTTATCCATCCTCTCCTATAGTAGTGCTCTAGCAACTCCAAATATAATAATCTATGTTGAGAGCTATTTTATGGTGACATCAATAGACTTGAACAGGTATAAGTATTAGCCTGCCCAAAAGACTTATAAATGTTAATTTCAATTGCATTAAAAAGAATAATTTAATCAAAATAGGAATATTTTTTCTTCTTTTTCTTTTTTTTTTTTCCCTTCTTCCTTTTTCTCCCCTGTATAAGCAAAATCCTAGTCCAGGCGTGTCCCCTATCTCACCTCAGGGTCTTTGTCTTAGATACCTGTTCATAGCAGTGTATTAACAGGGTCACCTAGTCATAGCTTACTGGTCTTTAACACCAGCCATTGTGTTAAACATGCTTGTTATGGAAGATATTTACAATTTTATGTAGGGTTCCTTTTAGAAAATAAAATACCTGTGTATGTAGCGTGTAGTTTCTTCTTCAGTCATGCATCCAAGATAGTTTCTTGGAGGTAAATAAAAATTAGAAAGGGCAACGTGTGTTAAGGAATTTAAGTTTGGAGTGTTTAATCATTTAGATTGTGTTTTGTAAGTTTTGTTCATTTCTAGGGGATTTGTTATAGACATCAGACATATGGAACAAAGCAAACTTATGGTCAAATAGTACAGTACACACAATCTGTAGCTTGTGAACATATAGGAGCTTATTTGGAAGAGTTTGCAACTGTGCTGAGCAGTTCTTCACAACTCCCACTTAAAATAAACACTCTTTTTGAAGACCAGAAGTAGGAGCAAATGACAGTCATTCAGCATATGCACAAATAACTCATAATGTCAAGTCTTGTTTAAAGTCTTGCTAAAGATTATTGAATTGAGATTCGAGATGCATTTGAAAACCATTCAAAAATGACGACTTTTTTGGTTATATGGGTGCTGATGAGACCCAACACCAACCTCTATTATACTAGTGCTGTCAGATTATTGCTGCTGGTAAAATACAATTGATACAATCTCTAGATTTCCACTAGTTATTTATGTTTCTCCAGTGAAGTATAAGTTCTAATTAAAAATCTAATTTTATAAGAAATTAGAAGACTATCCTGGATTCTGGTTAATTTTATTCAAGAAAACTAATGGTACTGTTTGAATGACCTAGTAACACATTTATTGATAAAACCTCATTTTCGCTATATTTTCTGAATGTTGTGTTTTGTAGGTTACACCGGAGAGCTATGCCAGTCAGAGATTGATCATTGCATCCAGCAGCCATGCCAAAATGGAGGTACCTGCTCATCCAACATCAATGGATTCAGTTGTCAGTGCCCAGAAGGTAAACAGCAAAGACGTATCTAATACCTCATACAAATTGGTGTTTTGTGGGGTGTACTTAGTCTAAGTCTTCAGTTATATATATTTTTAAATATTTTTAAAATTGTGCCTTAGGCCATGATTGCAAGCAGAAAAAAAAAATCCAGATGAGGAATCTTTGTATAGTCAGCAATAGTATATGAAGTATGGTAAGAGCTTAGTGTTTCAGTTTATATGTGGTGCAGAAATGTTCTCGCATTCTCTGGCACCTCTACAGTAGAAATCAGGCTCCAGCCTGAGAAAAGTAAATCTGAGGAGACTTAGGGTGAGGTCTGATTTTTGTGTTGTCCAGTAAATGTGGGAGAAAAAGATGCCTCCCTTGTAGTATTTGTGTATTTCTGCATATGGGTCAGTTGGCTAAAATGTGTGCAAGAGCAATAATTCAAAGAGAAAGGAATGATTTCAATCCCCCAAAGTTTTAATTCATTCTCCTTTCTATTTGGACTTATTCCTTTCTCTACATGAAAGCCTTTCAGTGATTCTCATTGGTAAACACTGTAAATGTAACTGTGTGAAATGAGGACACCACAAAATGCTTTCGTAACAATTTGCTGACTGGAATGGCAGATGCCTAAATTGCTCATAAAAAATTTATCAGGAGTGAAAACTCTCAATTATGAAGCCTTCTATTAGTTATTTATAATCAAGATTAGAACCTTGAACTAATTATATTTCTGTTCTTACTTGATCTGTGAATGTTGTTTTTATTCTGCCAGCACCTTATGCTTGCTCTAAGGGTACAAGTCTTTGA
Organism: Balaeniceps rex; assembly: GCA_013401315.1. Classification (NCBI taxonomy): domain Eukaryota; kingdom Metazoa; phylum Chordata; class Aves; order Pelecaniformes; family Balaenicipitidae; genus Balaeniceps; species Balaeniceps rex. The sequence goes on from VYZW01051733.1 coordinate 11,032, forward strand.
TAACTGCTCCAGTAATATATTAACGCTTAATAATGAAGATTATTTGTAATTTCTCTAGACTGATTCCTTGCTTTTCTAGAGTGTTATGCCTTAATGAATGACCCACTTAACAGCTGTGTTGAAACACAGACACTGACATTTTGACAGCAGTGCAGATCTTGCATTTGGAAGAATTTTGAAAATTGTTTGCCTTATAACTAGTAGCAAAATTCAGTGAGAAAATTATTAGATGTTAGACTTGGTCAATAATTTGCTTGCATTTTTCTTAGGAAATCTGTTCAAGGATCTTTAAGGATGCATACAGGAAATGATCTTTCCAATAATAAATGCTTGGAAAAACAGCTACTGGGATTTTTGGTTGTTTTAGAACTGCCATATTTGTTTCTGTGTGCGGCATACCTTGCTTGCTTGCTCCTGATGACCTATCAATGAATATTCTGGCCATCTCTCAACTTCTCTCCTACCGCCATTTGAGACGCTGGCCATGGGACAGGGTTACTGGTGTGTTGAGGTCCCTAGATGGCCACATCACCCGTCCTCTGCTGTGGTGCTGCGGCTGGGATACGGTGCTTGTAGCATAGCTCTTCAGTGCCCTGCTAAAAGGCATTTATGCCTTGGTTGCTGTGTGGGATTGTGGCTGCTCTCCTGCTCAGGGAGCTCATGCCAGCGGCAATTAGCCGGTGAACAGGAGCGGGGCAGGCTGCCAGCTCCGCCTGGCCGCAGGCCCTGGCACAGCCACAGGCAGCAATGCTGCTCTTGCAAGTGCACCAGCTGGCTGTGCCAAGGGCCCCGCGCCGTTCCCCTGTGCCGTGTGGGAGACCTGGGGCACAGAAGAGGAAAACCTTCCCTTCATCTCCCTCCAGAGCTGTTCTCCCCAAAGAGAGTGATGGAGCGGTTATCTGATGTGCCACTGCTTGATGTGTAGCATTCTTATTGATAGCAGCTTTTCCGCTGCAGGAGAACCAAGTTACTTGTGCTTCTCTTTCCTCAGTTTTCCTCGTGTTTGCCTATCTCTGTGTTATGCCACTTGGTCCTACAGTCTTGTTGCCTGCTTTGTTTCTTGAATATGTATCTTCTGCTCCTTTCTTTGTGTTTGATAGGTTTCCAGTTGTTTCTGTTGTGTGCCCTGCTTTAGGCTTATTTTGTCACTGTCATTGTACTGTTTTAGTATTTAGACTCTATGCTTTGCTCTTTTTCCTTCTAGGCACATTGGTACCATTTTCTCAGTATTCTGGTATTTTTGTTTGTTGGCACTTCTGTTCTTATTATGTGTTAGAAACCTATGCTCCTTTTCTGCTTGGAGTCTTGAGGTTTTCTATGGTTTCTGGACTTTCCTTAAAGATACGATGTGCTTTTTGACCCTTCCAAAGGAAAAAAAAATCACAATTACTTAGCAACTTCAAGAAGTACCTCTCTGCTCATAGATTTTGTTGATAGGAAAACATGCTTTTTGGGTCACCTGTCTGAAACATTCTGTGCAGAGTTACCAGCTCTAGTCTCCCAGTATAATTCCCATGTTTCCAAGAACAGCCGTGTTACAGAGTGAGGATAGAACTGGGGGAAGAGCTGTTACTCTGATTGCTTATTTATATGTCTAACATGCTCACATAGTATAAATGTTTTTAAAAAGCACTGGGGCAACACATGAAAAAAAATTACTGAAATACATTTACACCTCTTGTTAAAGTCGGGTTTTGTACATTGACCTGTCTTATTTCCAATGTAGAAAAAGCCTTTGGAGGGGATAGAAAGTTTCAGGAATCACTTTCTGGACTGCCCAGGGTTATTCTGCTTAGAAAGAGTAGTCTTGTACACGCCATGTCTGATTCTCAGTCCCTTGGACATGAGAAAATCATTCTTAGATTTGCAGGAACAAATGCCATCTTGTGTGCATGTTGCTCCTCTTGAGTGAGCCTGTGATAACTCAACAGCAGCCCCAAAGGTTCTTCCGGATTCCCTAATAATTGCCGTTGTTTCAAAGAGCGAATGCTTCCCATGAAGTTACATAGCTGTGCTTCCTACTCATGTCCTCACCATGAAGAGGGGAGAGTGTTGGTGCAGAAGTGACACAGTCTGTCTGCAAGGGCCAGTGCTATTGCTCTGGAGTAGCCTAATGGGTGTGTTAGGTAATAAGGTGTTGCTTTTCCATCTTGTTCTGGAAGATCTACTAATGCCAATGATCTCAGGAATTCAGATATTTTGTGGAGGGAAAGAAAGGGTTGATTTAACAAAATATATTGTCTAAATTTACTAATGACTGCCTTTCCCATGATTCTTCTTTCTTCTTTTGAGGTATTATCCTCTCATAGAGGCATATTTTGAGAGCTTTTTTTTGGGTTTTGAAGAGACTTGGTTATTTTTGTAAATACAACAAAAGATAGTTAATTGAAAATTGCAGATGCAATAACTTGCAGATTTGCTATTTTTAGCATGTCCTCAAATTTTCCATTAAAAAACCCCCATGATAGGTTTCTAATTTAAGTGAGGTCTCTTGCTCTGCTGCTATTCTTGTGCTGTGCTTAATAGTAATTACTTGTTGATAGAGGCCTTTCTTTCTGTAGTGCTAATTCAGCACAGTGGGGGAAAGGTAGCCAAGGAGCTTATATATGTGTAAAAACTGAAAAGACTGGAGATATAATGTGGTAAGGCAGAAAAGGAGGAGAGAAGATGGAAAGTATTGCAAAGGGAAAAGAAAAAGATGGCAGAAAAAGGCATGAGATAGAAACAATGAGGAACGATCTCAAGATTGTGCATTTCTTTTACAAATGAGATCTGTGGTTCATTAAAGAAGCATGTGATAACTTACAGAAGGTGAGATCTGAGGCACTGAAAAAGCAGCCTAGATCAGATATGAACATTTCATGATTATTCTTTAGACAATTTTACTGTCTTAAGAGTCCTTTCATTTAAAGAAAATGTCTTTATGCTTGCAGATTCCATTTTCTGTGTGATGCATTGTAGATTTTAATGTCCAAAATATGTCAGAAAATAAACTGCTATCTGAAGTTGTTCAGTCACTTGTACTAAAGAGAAAATTGGATTTTATACTCAAATTTTCAGTGAGGAAGCTTAAGCAATACTAAAGACTGAAGAATTTGTTCAAAATTTTGACTCTGTTATTGTGAAAAGGATGATCGAGATGTGGTACTTACTTACAATGGGGTAGGGATCTTTGATCATCTTCTTTAAAGTTTCATGATGATAAACATACATTTAGCAAATATTACCTTCAAATGATTATGCAGAGAAATTTCTAGACATTCTAAAGACCTACACATAGTAAACACCTGTCAACCTGAACATGGATATTTGAAATTTATATTCAAAAGATTCCATAAATACCCATATCACTCTTAAATATCTCCGCTGATTTTCTTCCACTTATTGTAATGAATGTATTGACAGTAATATTAATTCATTTTATTTGAGTTGATTGCGGTACTGCTCATCAACTCATAAATTTGGTTACTTCATTTTCCTTAAGTCACTGAGAAGTTATGTAAATTCCCAAAGCACCCTGAAGTGGAATTCAATATACAAATAATAATTAGAAACATAAAAAAATCTGGTTGGAATAAGCAAGTGTAATTACAATAAATGTTTCAGCGATGGAGAAACTAGTTATCCTTACTCATGTAGTTATTAAATTCATTGAAATATTTGTCAAAAGTTTTAAAAAAAAAGTGTATGGAAATTGTCTCATCATGTGGTGAGGAAATACAAATCCCACTAATCTGTTCCTTACACGTGCAAATTTCGTGAAGTTGATAGAATGAAAGACTTGGTACTTGTGTGTATATATATCTTATGTATTTTAAACATTTGGAGAGCCTGTGTTAATTTTGCTCATAAGATAATATTAAAATAAATTAGTAGTGGAATATGGTTTTGAACAAAGCCAGATAATAATGAGCAAAGTGCAGATCAGTTATTATAACAAAGAAATAAACTTCTGTTGCAAGATGTTTCTGAAGTTCTGTTACATGTAATTTTAATGTCCTGATGATGTCTACAGATGGACTGCATTCAGTGTTACAAGAAAACATTAATCTTTGATAAAAATAGCAAGCATTCAGCTGGCCAACCACATGAAACTGGCTTGGATTCTTGGGATTTTGTTAGTTTCTCTATGCGGAGGTCACCCGCTCTGACAGAAGTGGCAGAAATCTTTTCATTCAGATTAATATATTTTTGAAAAATACTCATGAGCAATAACGGATTTCATAGCCATCCTGTCGAAGGAGCTAGAGAGAAAACAATGTTATGATTAGGAGTTTAACATATACATTACTTGAAATTCACATTTCAGGACTGATTTTATTTTACTATTGACAATTTGATTTGACTAGCTGCAGGTAACTACAGCTAGGCAACACACTGAGCAACAGTGCCCCGAAATACCTGCAGGTATTTCTGGAAATACTGGAGAGCAGCAAATTTATGAATGCTCTTATTGTGGTTTCTGTGGTTTAAAAAATAAAGAGTTCGACAGCTATAGAAGATGTTAAGTTGTGATTCATATGTGTTGATTTGCAATAGCAGCTAGAAAATGTACATTGTCACCATGAATTTTAATTGACTGGGAGAACAGAAGTTATTTGCCTAGATTAAGAATAGTTTAAGTTTTAAAGTCTTCACTTTTTCTGGGCTTCATTGCTCACGTAAAAGCCTTTTTCTATATTGTATCTTGCAGATGTGATTCTAACTTCTTTAGGTTTATGTACAATAAACCTATTTATTATCTTGATTCCAGGAAACTAGGTCACACAGCTGTTGCATATGGAAGATTTCCCAAGGTTACTGGTGATTAGAGAATGCAGAATTCTTCATATTACCATAAGAGAGTTTAATTTACCTGAAGAACATTTTGTTGTTAATTAAAAATTTGTATGGCTGTTTAGTTTCTGGTACTTTCTTCTAATCTAATGTTTTTACCTGGCATCTTCCCAAATTGTTCCGATTTTTAATAGACTTCTCCTTAATGCTTTAATGGCTTTAGCCTCTGTTCGTCTTTATCTGTTAAGACTTAGCTAGGGTGGATTTCAATAAAAATCTTACAACTACATTTTAATGATTTCTTGTTTCCTTATGATGAGTATCTTTTTTCCCTTTATGGAATTCTGGTGAAATCCCAACAGACATCTTGTATTCCCTCATAAAACAATTTTCTATAGGGAAAATAATAAATTGCCTGTATTTCTTTTAGTATTTATCCCTGTATTTCAGATCTAAAGATTTTGTGATCCCTAGTCCTAGCAATTCACAGACTTAATTTTTCACATTTGTGTAATTCTTGGAATTAGGTCTAACATAACATTCAGGCAAGCTGGTTGTTCTGCAGACTGTATAAAAAGCAGTTGTACAGTATCTTCAGATAATGTTTAACTTCCTTGATTTGTACATGGCTCTTTTGCTTTCAATAGCCAAGTAACTAAAACCCCACCATGGTGAGAAATCTGGCTTTCATCCAGAGCTTTTCTATCTCTGAAAACATTTTGTGATCTAGTTTCTATCATTGCTCTGGAGGACTATAGCAATATATGAAGAATATCACCTGACTTACTACTTTTATTCTTCTTGACAACTAGCCAAATGGTCCAATCCGTGTAAGCCCAAATATTGTATTGTGTTTTTTAGCAGTATAAATCTTTTCTAATATGGCCTTTCCCCTTTACCTTCTGTGTTATTCCTTTGGTAAATTTTGCATTCAGATCTTCCAAATAACCAGTAGTCTTTACATTTCAGTCATGTCCCTATTACACCAATAATGACCTAGATGCAGGGTTGGGGTTGTGTTAGCTGGCTGAGAAACAATTCAGAGGATACTTATGTGCAGATAAATAATCCTGATTTTTTTTTCCTCCTTTTTTTTTATTCTGCTTTCAACCAACACACCTGTGAATTTGATTTTTATATTTATTATTTGCATTATTTGCTTTCAACAGTTTTATTGATATGGACTTAAATGTGTATTTAGAAATGCCAAAGTAATAGATCTTCAATTTAGATGTGTAACTACTGCTCCTTTGAGTATTTTTGGATATTTGACTCATACATAAGATTTAAACTTCCAGAATCAACGAAACACATTTCACAGTGCACTCAAAGATAGTACAAGGGCAACATGTTTTAGTGTATTTTAAACCTGCATATGTTCTTGAAGTGCTTTGTCACTTGAAACATTAGCCATCTGCCACTAAGCTTCTCTTTGTAGGGAAGATTATTGCAAAGGTTGTAGTGAAGCAGCACTAGTGTCATTGTGTGACCTCAGATCTCCTTGATCCTTTTTAATCCAGTTTCAGAGTTAGTGTAGAGATTTCACCAGACTTATTGGCTGATCTCCTCCTGGTAATAGATAAAAGCCCTTGCAGATTCTTTTAAATCTGTCCGGGATTTTATGATAACAGTACAGGCGTTTTTAATTTGTCAGCAAACAGTTGCTGGAATTAGATGCTTGATTTTAGGGTTTCCATTCTTTTCAGTTTCTGATGGTTATGCAGTTATCATCTACAGGAGCGACCTCTAATATAGGATT
>VYZW01051740.1:0-15304 GCA_013401315.1 Balaeniceps rex
TGATCTTACCTTGGTAAGCGTTCAGATTATATCACGCTTCTATCTTATTTTTTTTTCAGGAGTGACTTTTAACAAAGTAGGGACAAAGCTTCTAAACAAAACAATTTAGTCTTTAAATCACCACATGATAATAGCCTAGAAGAAGGCTCTAGAAGTTGCTCTGAGGCTGTACATAAAACCCACCAAATGAGTCAAAGCTCCTGTAGATTTTGCCAGTGCATGAAAAACATGAGCTATTGTTTTTTCTATCAAATAGCTGTTCTGACCTGAGCTGAAACTTGATTTATACTTTGTCTTGTTTCTTCCAATCTGCATCTCAGTGTGCTATGAATGGCAAGAATTTTAAAGTGTTCTGGTTTTAGTTATCCAAGGTTGGCCCTGGAACTACTTCTTATTCACTATCTTGGCACATTAAATTCAGTTTTCTAAAATGGTGAAAAATAATTTGAGAGAACCATGTATTTTCCTTCCAAATGAGTATACAAGTGAATCATTATATAATCGAGTATACAATAATAACTGAAAATAATAAGTTTCAAAAGAAGGAAATGTATGGTGGGAACCTGCACTCCTCTGCTAGTCATACCAAGAAATAGTCCTCTATGAATCGTTTAAAGCAATCTTAGTGCCTTTTAATAAAGGATACTAGTGAATACATTTGTTGTTGAACTTGGTAATTTGATATTTAAATAGAGTGATTGACTTAATCCAGAAACTGAAAGGCCATCTGGACAGCCGTATAAAAATATATGTGTGAGAAAAATGGAATCAGTCATTATGTTTTATTTTTAAAGTACTTATTATATTTTATTTCTTTATAAATTCAATCTTGAATATAGTTTCTTTCACGGGAGGCTGTATACATTTCCCGATTGGTATTCGCATGTATGTCAATCATACTTCTCTCACCTTTTGAGGGAAAAATCATGTTACAGCTATACTAAAGAAGGTAAAAGCCACTGAGATTTAAATTGTTCTCTTGTTTCCCTGATAGGTTATTGTAACATTGATGGATTTTTGTAATAGATTGGAGGGTTTGAGTTCCCCACGTTGCTAATTAAAAAACTTACAGTATCTTAATACACCAATCCAAGGACCCTGAAGAATAATAATTTAGAATGTTATCATATCGTATAAAGTATTTGTTACTGGCTAACAGGCATATACCCAATGTACCTAGGAGAAGAGAAGAAACAGTTGCTGTGTAAGATTATGATGTAGGCAAAAGTTTTAATGGGGAATAATATATTGTATTTATATCACTTATCTAGGCAATGCTTGCAAGAAAGCGATGAAGTATTTTTAATATTGTACATTTTTCAAAGGTATAGAAACAGAAAGATTTAACTATCTCTTGAAAAAGTATAACATCTTCAGGTCCGTGTTGTGGGAACAATACTTCCTGCCACATGGAACATAAAATAATTAAAGAGACCTCAGCATAAACCTTGAAACTGATGCTTTAGGAATAAAAGGCATGAATTCTTGATCTTTAATCATGCCTGCAAGTCCTTTGTCCATGCAGATACAGAGTGTAACAAGAAAGGCCACTGTTGCAAAATACTTTCAAAGAAGAATTATTCTAGAGACCTCATCTTTTGTTCTGCTTTATGACATTGCTTTTGCCAATCTCACTGGAGGACAAAAAGAAAGATTGAACTTCTGAGGAATACTGTTCTTTATTGAGTGGAGGAGGAAATGTTACTTTCTCAAATCTGGCATTTTATCTAGAAGCAACAGCATAGAATAATTATTTGTGAAAGTATGAATTAAGTTCCACATTATTGCTGTATGAATTCTAGTTACAAGCAAACGATGAACTGAACCTACAGATGGTGAGTCGTGTCTGATATGTGAAGGAAAGAACTGTAGGCTAAGGGACTATTAGAAGGTGCTCTAAGTCCTTCTGGCACTGTTATAGCTGTGCTACTAAGTATCTGGTCATTATAGTCTATTAGGTAGCTTCCAAACTGAAATTATTTATTTGTTTTGTAAGATGTTATGAATAACCTTTGATTTTTTTCAAAGGGTCGTAACTACCAATGCAAAAAATGCAGCATGCGTAATTTAGGATCACTCGATAAATGAATTCTTGGGGAAAAAGTACTTTCAAAATTGGGATGGGGTGGACACAGAGCATCACAAAGCAATTAGCCAAAATCCCTGCTGGCCTGTATCTTTTAGGGGATGGACACCTTAACTTCAGGTGGCTGACTGGCATGGTATGCCTGATTGTTAGAAAAAGATCATTCCTTACTGACAGGCTTGTAAAGGCAGAGACCTTGGACTTCAGCATTCACAGAGGAAAAAAGGACTAAGATCTGTATCACGTGAAGTGAATCAAGAACTGTGGAGAGACCTGGAGAAATGCAAAAGCATTTTGGAGGGGCGGGGAATTACCAGGGAAGCATCGTATTTTGTCAGAGACGGATCTAGTCTTACAATGATAATCTACACACAGACATCTCTTTTTGCAAGATGCCAGGTCTTGATCAGCTGAAAGAAGAGTTATTTTCAAAATTGCCACTAGCGTGGTTAGAATTCACGTGCCTCAATTCAGTAGCAGCCTTTTAAAGAGTCAGAGGATCCAAAAATGTTGTTTATGCAAGGCACTGGCTGTCATTTCTAAGACCTTACTTGGTCTGAATGGACAATGCCTTTTGGGACTCCTGGACTGTGACTCCTGGACTCTGTTTCTAAGTTCTTGAGAGGAGTGTGGATAAGGCCCAAGAAACTTGAAAGCTCTTAAGACAGATTTTTGATCCTAAATACTCCCTTGTGGCGCTCTAGATCAAATGCTGTCACCTTTAAGTGTGTTGTTCTTAAATCTTGTCTTTGCTTACACATCCGTAGCCCGCATCTAGACTAGCTGCACTGAACCAGATCTATCTGAGTCAAAAGAATAACATTTCCTGTGACTTTGCCACAGATATGCAAATCAATTTGGCTTTCCCTCAGATGTGATAATAATCTTTACCTGTTTTACAGAAGTATTGAAACTGGATTTACTGATACCTGTAAATTGACTCAAATATGTTGCTTAAACTGCAAGAGCATTTAAATTCCTTTTACAAATAATTTGCACAAGTGAAATAGTTACAAAATGCTTAACCATATCTCTAGATAGTTCCAGCACTTTCTTGCTTGGAAAAAATAAGGAGGGTACTGGTGGGATAGCCATTTTTAAAAACTGATCTTTCAGGGGCTGTTGTAATAATCAGAGAATGGTGTCTCTGCACAGAAGTGGCAATTTTCGGTGACTAACCTTTATGCAGTGGAGATTCTGGTCTGATGTTTATATAGTTATGCCACTAATGGGAATTCTCCCTAAATACAATTTTCAGGTTCTTAGCTGCCACAGAGACAAGGTCTTGTGAAGCTGTAACAAAATGGAAACACAAGTTGAAACGTATCTAGAATGGCTTAAAAACTATAAGGGTAAAATAGATGCCAACAAAGACAGAAAAGCTATTGGCAAGACGGATGGAAAAAGTACCAAGAGACAACATGTGTTTTCCCCAGATTTACGGGAAAAAAGTTCATTCTGATATTGTTACTGATTGATACTTTATCTTGTAGTTCATGAAGCTGGCAGAAAACTGAGAGCACCTAACAGGACAGCAAGGGTAGGAACGCAGAGAAAGACCCTGCCTGTGTGCATCATACTGTCCTGGTTTCAGCTGGGTTAGAGTTACTTTTCTTCCTAGTAGCTGGCATAGTGCTGTGTTTTGGATTTAGTATGAGAAGAATGCTGATAACACACTGATGTTTTAGTTGGTGCTAAGTAGTGCTTAGGCTAGTCAAGGACTTTCTTTTTCAGCTTCCCATGCTCTGCCAGGTGCACAAGAAGTTGGGAGGGGGCACAGCCCAAGATAGTTGATCCAAATTGACCAAAGGGCTATTCCATACCATATGACGTCATGCTCAGTATATAAACCGAGGGGAGTTAGCCAGGGGGCAGCGATCGCTGCTCGGGGACTGGCTGGGTGTCGGTCGGCGGCTGGTGAGCGGTTGCATCACTTGTTTTCTTTTCCCTGGGTTTTGTTTGTCTCTCTCGTTCTCCTTTTCATTACAATTACTATTGTTATTATCATTATTATTATTATTACTATTATTATTATTTTATTTCAATTATTAAACTGTTCTTATCTCAACCCGTGGGTTTTCTTACTCTTGCCCTTCCGATTCTCTCCCCCATCCCACCGGGGAGGGGGAGGGTGAGCAAGCGGCTGCGTGGTGCTTAGTTGCCGACTGGGGCTAAACCACGACACTTACCTTGCTAAGCTTTCTTCTGTACCCGAGGCACTAAGATGAGTTTTGGATAACAGTATGGGAGCCTTTCTCTGCTGCTTACAGCCTGTAAACTGCTGGTCTTTTGTAAGGGGATGAGAGTTAGCAGACAGCAAAAGGGAGAAAGGAAACATCAAAGTGGGTATTAAAAGATTAAGAATAATAGTAAGCAAAGGGAGAGAGAAAAGGGAAAAAGAAAGGAGAAAGGAAAATGGAAATAGGGAGGACATTAGTCGGCTGTGTTAGAATATGGAGGAAGAAACAGGGACTGATGTTCAAATACTGATCCATCCCTACTGGGGAAAATATGATTGTCTGTGTATGCAGAAACTTTGATTACCAAACACTGATGTCAGAACTGAGGAGGACAGCTTTGGGATGGATAAATTACTGTACTTCTGCTAACTGTTGGCTATTATCTAAAATTACTAAAAAGTAGAGATTAGAGAGAGTAAAGGTGTTAATTATTCACTCAGCTAAAGTTGTATTTATGGTAGAATGCTGATATTGAATCTACAAAATCTTCATCCAATAGGCAAAACTTTAATTTGACCCAAAGGAATCAACAAAGCAAACTGTCAGCTGCTGAAAAAAGTTATTTCTATAGATTTATTTGGTCATATATTTATTACACTTTCAAATTTGAGTTGAGAATTTTTAGTAAATAAGTTAGAATATTGCAGTGAGAGTGCTCAGAGGAGCATTTCCAACGTAAGAAATTAATGTCTTTTCTCCTATTATGATCTCTCAAAACAGGATGTTAAATGAACTTCACACTTTGCCAAGAAATTTTCCTGTACTTACATACGAAATGTGGACATTTTGGGACTAAAAAGCTTTTTTCAACAAATCAAAACAGGTTGAAGTCATGCCTATCATGTCACTCTAGACTCAGTATTAATGACAATGTTTCAGCTTGGTTTCTGCCAGTTTGTTTTATAAAAAAATTCCCAGACTTACTTTTAAGATCATTTTTACCTGAAGGTGTCCTTAAAACTATTTTGTGACTTCCCATCCAAGCATTCCTGTTTATGCCCTTTGAAACATCACTTCAAGGTGAGCGTGTAAGTTGACTTTTTCTGGTGTGACTGACCACTGCTTCGTAGGAGATAAAGGCTCTGTGTGGAGTGTCGTGATGTGACTTCTCAGGTGGGACTTGTATTCAGCCTGCCCATCTTTGTTATAGTCCGAGATACTTAAATATACCCTAGACATCAGATCATGCTTTTGTTCTGTTATGTGCTGTGGGACGGCACGAGCATACTGAAGATGTGCTGAGGGTGTGAGATACCGGATGCAGTCGTGTTCTCACTGGAGTCACAAGTTTTGCTGTGAATGTCATGGGTGCGAAACAACATACATCCTCACGTGCAAGGCTCTGTATTTGTGTTTCTGAACACAGACCTCTTGCTTCTAATAGCAATTTGCCACTTTGCTGCTTTGGGTGGCGAGCTCCTGGAAATCAGGAAATGGCAAGGAAATCCTCACTGAGACATGGAGGTCCAATACCTACAAGATATGCTGATTGTTTTAGCATTGGGACCTACCGATGATGTCAGTTCAGTGAATATGTTTTGCATTTTGGCATCAGTGTAGGTGATGCAACTGGAAAACTGTGGTAACAGAGAAAGACAAACTCTTGGGATCGTGCATGGTAGCGCAGAAATAAGTGCAAGCTAAATGACAACTGGTGTCACTTCAAACATGTTTTCTCTGCATTTTGACAAGGATTTATCTTGACTGATCTAATCAGCCTGAAATACCTATCCTGTTTAGCTTCTCGAGACACTTGAATGGTGTCTGAACACTGTTTTTTGTTTGTTTGTTTGTTTGTTTTAAACAGAGGCTATCCCTACTTTCATGACAGCCCTCCCTCTCTTGATAACATCTGCTACCTGTGACAGTTCCACCCTCACTGACAGTTTCTGTGCTGAGCTGGTTGTGGCAGCTCAGCAGCTCTGATATTTTGTGCAAGGGTACCACAGGGAGAAAGTGTGGACAAAAGATGAACAAAAGCAAGTAACTCTAAAAACAACAGTTCTTTTTGAGTCTGTGCTGTTATGGAGAAAATGTCTTGTAATGTTTCTTACTGCTGGATCTTTACAGTGTTACTTTGTTACTGATTTTAACAGTGAAAACTGAAAGTTCAGCTTCTGCAATGACACAAGTGCCTTAAGTTTATGCATTGCAATAGTTGCTTCAGTCCAGCAGGTATTTAAATATTGCAAATACCCATTGTTCAGTCCTGCAATTTCTTGTATACAGGTGTACACCTTCCTTTTTATATAGTTCTTTTGGGGCTGTAGAAAGGGCATTCCCTGTGAGAGGCATTCCTTAATTTTGAGGAAGTACACTAAACTTAACCCTTCATGGACATAATATGTGAAATTCAAGCAATGCTGAAGAACCAACGGCATTTTCCTGTTATATGATCGGAAATGGCCAGGACAGATGACTTCTCACACTGAGCACCACGAAGTGTAGTGTTGCCCTTTTCTCACTGAAGTCTGGGTGCAAGTGAGAGGTGCTGGTAAGATGGCTGGGGCCTTACACTACAAGATTCCTAGGACACGTTACAGATTCCTAGGGATGTCTAACACTTACGTGGTTCTAATGAGCTGTTAATGCCTCTCTGGATAATAGTGCCAGTGATTTCTTTCCATTGCTCTAATATACACTGTAATCATTTGCATTCATTTTCAACAGGCTCTTCTGTCCAGTTCAACTCAGTTGGAAGTCTGACACATTTTCTTCAGTTCAGTGAGGTAGTAATGGTATGTAAAGAGGAGTTTCTACCATGCTCTGTGATGGAAAAGCACTGGAGTTTCTACAAAGGATGTGAAGGTTTTGGATTCTAAAGACTTCCTGAGTGCTAACTTTTTTTTCTTCATCGTTACTTAAAAGTCAACATTTGAGCTTTTAGAACTAAGTGCTTTGTTACTGTCATTTTGATAAATCATTTGCCCTGCACTTGGAATGGAGTGAAAGATTGTTTGGGTAGACAAGGAACTGGGTATTACTTTGTAGCAGGTGACGATAACTGTCAGTATTGAAGTTTGTGCTGTTAAGATTAAGAAATGGGAAAGTAGATGAGGACTGTTATACACTGGTGCTTATTGTGAATTATATCCCAGGTTGATGACTTTGTATGAAATTCCACTGATGTCAGTGGCTGTGCATGTTTGATGGGGCTGCACAGAACCAGATGAGTATCAACACCGATAGTCACTTTCTATACCTAAACCTGGAGCTGCTCTGCCTGAGCATGTGCTATCAGAAATGGCTGCACATGTTTGTGTAATAACATAAGCTGTTAGGTTAGGCGAAAAATCAGGATGGGCAGCTTTGAAAATCACCAGCAGCTTTGCTTTACGTGGTGTGGGTATATACAAACATTTGAGAAGGGGGCAGGTGCTGGGAGAGGTTAAAAGAGGAATCCTAGCCATTGGAAGCGCTCAGGGAAATTCCGTTCATGTTCCAGCCAGGTCTTTCTGATAAGCAGAAAATGTGCTGGCATATGGCAAGAAATGCAGTTAGCCTGTTTGTGGAACACAAATTTTTCAGCCCAACACCACCATAGATATTCACCCCGATCTCTGGAGGATTTCTATTTGTTTTAATTTTACAATCTGTGAATCTGCCTCAGTAGCATATTTATAACACGTTTGACTGTCATAAGAGTTATCTGCATTCAGATGGTATTCTTGCTCTTTCGTTCTCTGTATTATAAGAAGAGATGAAATAATAACACCTGCTACTCATAACTCCAGTGAATGGGATGAGAAATATGTCCTGTCAATACATAACAACCTCAGCTAGCTATTTGGAGTGCGAAGAGCTGTTCTGCAGAGATTTGATTAGTGTCTTAAACAGAAGGCGGTTTAAGGAAGAGAGGGGGGTCTGATGTGCAGAGAGCTAATACTGTGCCCTAGGATGCATGAGCAATCATAGCCTTGTGGGCTGTAAGGATAAAGAAATGCAAACTGCCTGGAAGTCAAAAAAGTTAAAAGCTACTGAGTGACAGGTATTCAGTAAAGGTCACTTTCCACACAGAAGGAAAATGGAGCGGTCTCACAGCTGCTGCAGCAAAACAAACATGAAGGCATATTGGTTTAAAGGACATGTTCATTCAAATACTACACTTTCACTGAAAAGTGAAAGACTTTTGACTGTTAAAATGGCTACTGAATTACTTACACGTTTGTTTCACATTTTTTCTTTGTTACAAGATGTCTAATAAAATTCATGTATAAAAACTGGGAGGACTTGACAGTAATACTTTCAGTTCATTATATTAAAGTGATTACATGACCTAAAGCAATCCTAAGATACAGCAACAAAAAATCTGATTGATTCAACCTGGGCAAAGAGGTAAAAAATGTCAAGTGTTACATGAAAACTGCTGTCTCTTACTGACACGATATGTAAAAGTAAGCTACCATTTTTTTTTCCAATATTTGTATTGTATATAAGCATCTTGAGAAAGGTGTTAGCTTGACAACGTATGTTTTAATAGGACTAACGACTGTAGGATTCTGCTTCCCAAATCTTCTTACAACTGTGAATTTTCCCTGTTCTCCCTATTGGAATCTTTTTCTTAATGTGAAGATCCATTAAGAGATGGCAAAAAGTCACACCGTCATGAAAGGGTGTTTTGTTTTCTCTGTTTAAATTTATGCTTTCTAAGTGTACTTTTGCATAAAAATATAAGCTGTTATCACAGGTCAAAGATAGGCAGATAGTAGCGATCCTAACTACAGCAGAGCAATGAAGCTTCTGCTCACAAGTGGCAAACAGCAACGGTTAGTCCTCCCAGCCCCTCCTGCTCCTTTCATGATTCAGTTCTTTTATTTAGTAAACCCCTTCTCCACCCTTAGGCTGTGAGTTAGCACTTATTTTGTGTGGTGCAGGCTAAAGTAAAAAGGACATAAAATGCAAAGAATCCAAACCCCCTGGCATTCTGCCTGCAGTTCATATTCAGATGGGGAATAAGAGGAGAAAGAGATGATGCAGTGAACAAAAGCCACGAATTCAGATTCATATTTCCACAGATTTACTTATTTATTTATTGCCGAGATGGAGTTAAAAAAATCAGTGGGAAGATTAATACCAGTGAGGAAGAATGCAAGGCACAAAACAAAAGAATGAGAGTGAGAAGGAAGATAAGCAGCTGGGAGGCAGACAATACAACACAAGATTCATAGATTTTAAGGCCAGCAGGGACCAATGTGATAAGCTGACCTCCCAAATAACACAGGCCAGAGGTTGTGAAAAGGTATGAGCAAGGGAGACACGTGGAAAGGAGAAAAGAAAGAAAGTCAAAGGTGCGGATAGAGCTAAATTCACTCTACGCAGAGGATCAGCGCAAACCATCGCACCTTCTTTCCAGGCAAAGCTGAACTATAACCAGCAAGAGTGGCTGAGGTAAGAGAAACGTGGGAATGAAGGCCAGCTTTGGAAGGGTATTTAAGGTACTGCAGGGACAAATACAGCTTGGGTTTTTGATGGTGGAAATGCAATTAAGGGGGAGCAAAAGGGATACCAGAATGTTGCCATAGGAATTTGTATAAATTGTTGGAGCAGTTGCAGTTGGCAAGTGTTCTGTCGTTACGACACAGAGGCAAAGACTTTTTTTCTGGTTTTCAAACCTTCACGTTAACTGGAGGAAAACACCCTGTTTAAGTGATGGAGAGAATGAACAACTGCGTATGTGAAATTCAGGCCCTTTTTCTGGTCACCGGTAGTCAAGTAACCAGTCGGGTAGGAAATCATATAGATGATCTGGAATTTGAATGATTAAATTTTGGCCGTATCAAGAAAAGAAGCTTAAACATGACACAGGAAGGGATTTCAAAGATGGAAGAGGATTCAAATACGGTTTTTGGGGTTAGGGTTTTTTTTGTTGTTGGTTGTTGAGGGGAGTGTGTGTTGTTGCTAAGGCTTTGGCTTTGTCTCTGGGAGAAAGTTTTACCACTTACACCGGTATTATTATAGCAGAGTGACCTGCAGGTGAGTTGTCCAGCAGCTGCGTCCTTTTGTTGTCACTTACGTTTCTGTGGAAGGAGCTCAGGTATATGGTTACATGTAACTCAGTTTCACTGGCTTAAGCAATTAGCAACCGGCAGCCAAGCTGTCACAACCGTGCCCAGCTGCAAGGTCTGCACTAGGGGAGCACACAGATGCTCTCTGCACTGGCGGCATCTGCCAAATTTCCCACCGAACCCATGCACCAGGTGTGCAGACCCTCGGAGAGCAGAGCCTAGCAGCTCAGCCTGACCTTAAAACACCGGCCTTCGCCTGGAAGTCGCTGGGGAACTGCAATATTCCAGTGCAAGGGCAGGTTATTTCGATGTTAGCAGAGGTTTAAAGCCAGACCGCAGCTTATTAGGTAAAAGAGCAGCCCACCGCTGGCCCGCTCGCCGCGGGGCCGCTGCAGGCCGGCCCGTTGCACGTCGGTGCTTTCCCCGGGCAGCCGAGCAGAGGCTGCCGCCGCCGCCCCGAGGGGGAGGGCGAGGGCGAGGAGCCCGTCCCGTCCCCGTCCCGACCGCGGAGACGGATGCGCCTCGGCCGGGCCCGCACCCGGGACGGCGGCACCGTGGCCCTGCCCAGCCCCGTCTGGTCGCCCCGCCGAGCGGGCTGCCTCCCGGCTGCAGCGTTTGCAAAACCGCGGCGCAGACCTGCGCTTCCCCCTGGGTCGCCCCGCCTCCTCGGGGGCGGCAACGGGGCAGGTCCGCGCCGCGTCTGCAGGAGGGGCAGCGCGGAGGCTGCGGGCTCCTCCCGAGCCTAGGTGCCGGCTCCTGGGAAGGGGCGTCCGCGTCCGCTCCGGCTCCGCTCCCGGGGACCTCGCCGCTGCTCCCTCCTCCCCCTGCCCGCCAGGTTGGGGGGGCGGGCGGCGGCCCCTCCTTTTCCCTCCACGTCATGGGGTGCTGTGTCGCACACATGTCCGTGCACACACATCATACACACACACACCACACACGCGCGGCTCCGAGCAGAGGAGCGCGCCCCGCCCGCAGCGGCCGGCCCGGGACGGCCGCGCTCTGCCCCGGTGAGTGCGCTGCCGGCGGACACAGCTCGGGACAGCGGCAGCGGGAGGGGCCCGGTCCGGCCCGACCCGCCCTACCGCGCAGGGCCCTAACTTTTTGCGCGGAGCGGCGCGCTGGGACCGCGGCAGCTCCCGCTTCTTGCCGGCGGTTCCGCCGTAGGGACAAACTTGGAGGCTCGGCCGCGGCGGCGGAGTTTGGGGAGGAGGAGGAGAAGGAAGGGGCGGCAGCTGTGCAGCTCNGCCGGCGCCGGCGGGTGCCGCGGGGGAGCTCTGGTAAGAAGGCGCCGTGCGCCTTAAAAGTTAATTACGGGGGGGATTTTACATCTCGGGAACGGAAAGAGGCAGCAGGTAACAGGCTGCAGGCGTCTGAAGCCGGGGCACACACCTGCCTGCAGCCCAGCTCGCAGTAGGTGAGCCTGGCTGTTGCAGCCACGTTAGCTTTTCTTGAGGAGCAACAGTTATACCAACTTAACGTGTGGTTTGGTAACAGGAACCGGGGTTGTTGTCATGTTGGCTGAAGTTTCTGGTGTTTTTTTTTTTTCTCTCAGTAAGTGGCTAAAACCATACACGTTAGTCTGTAGCTGTGTTTAATTTGCCGAGTGCACTTACTCGTTTCTTTAGAATAGAAAGAGGCTCTTTTTCCTTGTGAGGAAACAAAAAGTAACAGAACAGCAAGGATCTGTCAGAAAAAAATGTTTTTTTTTTCCGTGAGGAGAGATGGTAGCAGCTTCTCTCTTGCTATGGGGTGAACAGACTTACTAATATCAGAGCAAGGCTTGTGGAAGGAGACCTTAAGAGGAACTTACCCTTGAGATTAACTCATCCGCTGTGTCCCACCTGAGGATCTGCTCCGCTGAACATCCTCTGACTTGTTTCAAAGATCTAGTCCATAAACCAGCCTGTTTTGTTTTGAGTTAGGCAAATTTCCTTAATAGTAACCTTTTAAAATAAATAAGCTTCCTTAATAATGAGCTTTTTGCATGTGGTAGCCTGGGAGAGAAACTGCTGAGGGGTAGGTAATGGTAGGTAAACTCGCAACTGGAGTGGAGGCGGTGAACAGGAAAGAGCTGCTTGCTCTCTGTCAGACCAAGAACTGCAACAGCCAAGTGACACTGGAAGGTAGAAGATTGAACACAGGCAAGAGAAAGTAGTTTTTTACACAATACTCAGGTCAGCTGTAGAGTGCTTTGTCCCCACCCAGTCTATTGGATGTCAGAAAACTTATGCAGGTTCAAAAGTAACTGGATGGAAGAAATCGAAATTTCATGAGAAGTAGAAAGTTGTAACTCCTGGCTTTGGAAACTGCTGAGCTGTAAGGGAGCGGAAACCGAAAGAACATGTGGACAAGATGATGGAGAGTACTTGTTCTCCTTCTGGTCTTTCTCCTCTTTCCAAGCATCTGCTTTTGGGTACTCTGAGACAACATCCTGGGCTGGATGGGCCCTATGGATGTGACATGATGTGATGTGCCTGTTTTTCCATGCATGTAGCTTTTCTGAGGTGGTCATTAGAAAGGGAAGTAAAATGCTACTATATTTGTGCACCTGTGGTTTTTGGTCTTATATATCTGATACTGATGGGTTTTGGTCCAGTTCTTGTGTATTTTTCTGTACACTGCCCAGCTGTAAAGGCGTTTAAAGATCACTAACAACCCTGGCTAATGCTTTTTGACACATGATTCATATAAATAAGCAATTCTTAAGGACTGCAGCTTTTTTAAAAGCAGTAATGGTGATAAGGGATACATTCAGGTTTGAATTGCTTGTGTTGGCACAACCCTTGTTGGCACAACCCTTGTTGGATTACACTGGGGATGCAGGAAAGGGGATGAGGCACTGAAAACCACTTGTGACTGGGTTCTATAGATTTTGTGGATTATAACCTATACTGTGCATGCTATTTTCTGGCCTAATCAGTGCAAATTATTCTAGTCAGCCAACAGGCTGTCTGTGATTGTTTTAAACATGCCTTGGTGGCTGAGACTAGATCTCTGAAATTCTTTAGAAGTAGTCCAGGTGAGCCGGGAAGAATTAACCAAAGGTAAAATTAAAAAGGCACAAAGGGTCAAAGCCATGTGCTATCATTAGGTATAAAGAAACCAGTGAGTGCTGATGTATAGGACTCAGGGAAGCCCGGAAAATGTTGAAACATTGGTTGAGAACAAACAGGTAAGTCCAGAAATTGTTGATCACGTGCATCTTGTCAGCCTGGCAGCTGTTTAGCCTGGCCAGATATGGCTGAGGGCCTCAGCAGGTGTCCACAATGTACAGCATGATTTCAAGAAGCTTTATGTCCACTAACAGGACAGAAACAGAGCATTTTCAGACATCAGTAGAAAGATTTCAGGAAAGGGCAATGCAGGGATTTTGGAAGCATGTTAGCTGTTGGTCAGAGCTAGCAGTGAAGCACCGGAGAGGTGCTGATGTACCTGCTCGGCTGTTAGTCTTGGTGGTTACTGTGTACCTATGCGACAAAGTGACTTCATGTAGGAAGTGGGTAAGGAGCGCGGGCTGCCCTGATGTGTGCTGATGAAGTGAGTTTGGTCTCACTAACAGATGATGCTTAAGAGGACTCTAGCAGGAGCTTACAGCATTTGCGTAGCTGCTACAGCTATAGAAAGGTGTCAGGAGTCATACGGTGACTCCAGCTTTTGAGGTCTCTCAGGAAATACTGATAAATGAACTAAGAGACGTAGCAGATGAGTCACAAAAAGTTCATTTCTGCGACATAAACTGCAGGGCACTAAATCCAGCAAGGGAGATAAGTTTTGCGTAATGCTGTCAACAAGTCAAGCCTCATCAGAACTGTCACTGAAAAACTTAAAAATGAAGAAGGCTTCACTAGGATTTGCAATGTGACCAAGTGCAATATGCAGGACCCTCTGCTTTGAGTACAAGAGGGACAACTGTGAAGAAATAGGAGTTCTCTAATTGCATCATGCCCAGAGGTATGCATCATTAAGCATATGGCAGGATACATACCAGCCTGTTGGAGACCCACACATCCTCACGCTCTGTCGTATTGTCTAACAGCAATGTGGCTTGTGTGGTGCACCAGGAAGCTAGGCGCTGGTCCGGGCAGCATTCCCTGGTACTAATCAAAGACCTTTTCCTTTTGGATTGGTGTTGCAGAGCACAGTTGACCTGTGTGCGTTTTTGTGGTGCATCATTGCTTGATGGGGGGGTCTTTCTGCATGCTTGCTTTTCAGGCAAAGACAAGTCAGCACCCTAAATATTACGCAAAAGGTGCATAGCTGTCTGCAGACGTTTTCCAATTTTGCATGTGCTGGGAGCTTTTGTCTCACAGGAAATTCCCATAATCTCTATATTTCTATGTTCTTAATTTTTTTATCAATTAATAACATTTGATACCATTGCCCACTGTAGCCCCCCATCACACTGAAAAGGGGTAAAGTTGACCCAGCTACTGTCATGCCACTTTGCATCTTATGCATACAGGGAGCGCCAAACATTAACTGGGGAATTCAGAAACCGTTCTCGCTGTTAGAATTCGTTGCGCTGGGCCCATCAAGCTAAGGCAGGACTGCAGGATCCCGTGGATCTGTGGCACGCAGACCTTTCCTTGGAGCTTATGAGATTCAGCCTGCTCCTGCCACACTGGAGAACAGAGCACAAATAATAAGCTCCATAGTACAGAGATGTGCTGTTTACACATCCATGTGAGCTGGAAGGCTGGTGATGAAGAGGAGGCTGGTGTGCACAATACTTTGGTCAAAATGTGGATGGAGAGGAGGAGAATGCTACATATGCCTTGGGAGTACTGCTGCTGTGCTCTTCTCGAGGGAAAATACTGTTGTATTTGTTTGTGGTAACATGAAAATAATACAGTGGTTAGTTCCTCAAACTTCTTTGTAACCATTACACACACAAAGCTTAGGTATAGTAGCACAAAAATATATTTCTTGCCATAACATCATAGAATCATAGAATCATTTGGTTGGAAAAGACC
>VYZW01051746.1:0-13293 GCA_013401315.1 Balaeniceps rex
ACGGCGTCCCGGTGGGGGAGGCGGTGGGGCGGACGAGCTGTGCTTCATGCCGGTGCTGCCAGTGGTGTTGGGCCGTGAGAGGTCCGGCAGCGAGGGCCTCTGCGTGCGCGGCAGCTCCGGGGGAGAGGCCCGACTGTTGTCAACATCATCTTGAGGTCGGCTGTTGCTGGCCGGCACCGGGGGCCTGGGGGCAGCTGCTCTGGAGCCAGGGACTTGCAGGGTTTGCTTACTGGAGCTGTCTGCGGTGAAGGAAAGCAGAGTGACTGGCCAGGCACGGCGCGGGCCGGGAGTCAGCAAGAGCGACGTGTGGCGCTTTGTCCCCGAGCCTGCGCAGAGCGCGGGGCAGCCTGCCCGCTCGGCCAAGGAGGGCCAGACCGCGGGGAACACTGTCTGGCACAGGCAGGGAGCTGGCACCGTGCTCAGCCACACACGGCTCCTCTCTCACCACTGCTATTTGCTCTCTGGCTTGCTGGAAGGCAGGTTGCCACAGAAAATAGCAGACAGAAACATTCAGCAACACACACGACTCTCGGGCCCCCCAAGGAGGTTTGTGTCGTGCGACACTGTGGCATGGAGAGAAGGCAGCTTGCCTGCGGCCACACATGGGGTGTTGATTTGGGGTCCCTGCCTCTAACCAGCTGAAATCCCCAAGCAAACACGGCAAGATCCTCAACCCCCTCCTGCTCAGGGACCTCCCCAGGGAACCCCCACACAAACCACAGTCAGACGGCCATTACCTGAGCTGTCCTTTGCTCCCACGGGTCTGAGCTTGGGCACACCGCCTTGGAAGAGGCCGCCCTTCGGCTGTATCGCAGCTGAGCTAGAGCCGTAGCTGCCGCCGCCACTGCCCTTGGGCTCTGAAAGGAGGCAGAGAGGTTAAGCCTGGTATTATCAGCTCCTCCAATGAGGAGCCACTGGAAACCAGAAAGGTGAGAGCCCAGAAGCCGTCCGGAAGGGCACAGCAGGACCCAGCGTGGTGCTGAGCGCCTCCCGGGGACAGGCCAGGCAGGTACTCACTCTCTAGGATTGGTGCACTCCGGTCATTGATTTGTGTCACTTTCTTTAGCTTGGTCCCTTTACAGATGTCCTGCAGGAGGGCCCCACGGCCCCGCTGCTCCTCTCGGCTCAGTTTCGGTGGCTCTGTGTTCGCCTGGAGACAAGAAGCAGCTCAGCAGGAGCTCACCTGTGCAGACGGATACCCCGACACACAGAGCAGGCGCAGCCCGACTCTACCTTCCCAATTCTCCTCTGCTGAGCCCAGAGGCACCCCCACCCCCTGCCAGCAGAGAGCCTTCTCCAGAGGCTCTTTTCCAGATGGAGTGACGGGGCTGCCCCGGGAGGTTATGCTGCCATCCCACAGGGCAAGGTTGAGACCCCGTCCTACCTAGACCCAAGGCGCAGCTCAGTTACAGCCACGTGCAAGATCCCCTGCTCTCCCCCCTGAGCCATGGTGGAGCAGAAGACACTAATGCAAAAAAAAAAAAAAAAAAAAAAACNAAAGCCACATGCAGCCCCTTCCATGTACAGACTCTGCTGCAAGGGAAACTGAGGCACGGCCCATGGGTCACCCGAAGCTCTCATAGGCTGGACTCAAGGAGGTCCAGAGACAACACAGGGGCCCCTGGCAAGTAGCACCATGCAGAGACAGGCCACCTCCCCGCCCTACAACCAGCCAGGCCACCGGGCAGCGAGAAGAACCCTACCTGACTGAAGGTGGGAGGCGGTGGGGGGCCAGGCGGCGGCGGCGGGGGAGGAGGGATCGGCATCCTGGCCCGGCTCCCGGCGGCTCTGGCTGCTCAGTGCTGGGGGCAAGCCTGGTCACTCATGCCTGCAGGAAGGGAGGAAGCAGTCAGGGACCGGAGGGGAAAGCTGGCGAGCCAGCCACAGAGAAACATGGCCCCGGGCTAGTGTGCTAGTGGCCTGTGCCTGGAGCTCCCCATGTGGCGCAGAGGCTGGGGCTGCCCTCTCCCAGCTGGCTCAAAAGGGTCGCCACGTTCTCCCAACACCCTGGAGCAGCAGGTCCCAGCGGTGGGAGCCAGCACAACCCCCCCGTCCCAAATCGCCACAGTCCCCATGCCAGCGCAGAGCCTGCAGCTGAAACCCAGGACGTTTTTTCACGCGACTGCCTCGCTCAGCAGAGAAAACCCAGCCAAGCTAATCCTGCGCCATCAATCCAGTTCCTTTATCTGCAGCCGGAGGCTGCTCACGTGGAAGTGCGACAGGAGCCCAAAGCCTACAGCCCGTCAGCAGGCACCGCGGCCAGCCCTGGCACATGTCCCCAGCAGGCCCCTCCAGCCACGAACGCCGTTAAATCTGCCAGACGGATCACCGAGCAGAAGGCAGACGAAGTGGCGCGGTGCTGTCCTGTGGCTGGCACAAGGAGAGACGCTCCCGTCCCCGAACAGCCCTGACAGATAAGGCAGATTTTCCAAACCACTCGGATCCTACTTCGATAACCTCCCAACACTCTGAAGGCTGCCTGCGCCCCACTCTGTTTCCACAACTCCAAAGCTCCCCCATGAAGCTGTCCAAGCAGGCAGCGAAACAAACTTTCCCAGCATCGATCCGATTACATTTCAATCCATCCCATCACAAGCCCAAAATGAACCCGTCCTGCACCATGCCTTACCCAGAACAGCTCCCAGCCTGCGCAGCACTTTGCTGGTGGGGCTCCACAGAGCCCAGCAGCTCTGGTCACCACCAGAGACTGAGCACGGAGGAAGCGAGGACAGGAAGAGGAGCCTGAATCACTGGGAGATCACAGGACGAGCCCCTGGCAAGCTCGTGCCTCTGACAGCAGCGCCCAGGTAAGGCCGTCCCGGCAGCACCGGCTCAGGGAATAGGAATGTGGTGACTGGAGGCCTCACTCACCACCCCGGGAGTTTCGGGTGCTCGGGGCAGACAGAGAGGCAGGGGATAAATGCCCCTCTCTGGGCCGCAGATGTCTTTCCCCCAGGAAAACCTGTTCCTTAACCACTGAAGGGGACCACAATGCCAACAGCAGGTAAGAACAGGATAGTTTCACACCTGAAGCTTCCGACTTCTGATCCCTGACCGCCAGGGCAAGTGACCAAAGAGGTCACAGATATATCATCCACCATGACAGTGAAAGTTTATTTACAACCCAAGCACTGAAACCCAGGTGCCCACAACCCTTGAAATGGTTTGTATCAGGTATTAAAATCCAGGTCCCTTCCGAGACTCACCTTCAACTAGATAAACTACAATTTACTGATGCCACAGTACATGGAGGCCAGGATAAGACCAGGTCCATCCTCACTTGTCAGACATTACCACTCCCTGTCACAGTAGAGGTCTGAGAACAGGAAAAACAGACCAGCAGCATCGCTGCGATGCCAGCAGCTCCCCTGCCCTCAAGCAAACCACCAGCTCCCTGCGGTTCAGGAAAATAAATAAATAAATCACCTTTTAATTAAAAGCAGCTCTTCTACCGAGTGAGAAACTTCCCAACTACAGACGCCCTCGTTGGGAAGATGTTCCTCCCTCTGTCTTCTGGTGTTTTCTAAGTCACTCGAGATCTCAAGTTCTCTGGTGGCACCTGCCACACCTCTGTGGAGCCGGGAAACGGCGCAAGCTCGAACCCGCTGTGACTCAGTGGGTCCTCATCCACTTCACCGGGGCAGCCACCTCACCCCTGCACCTTCCCCTGACACGCGCGGTGCTACTTTGGTCTGGACCAAGCTGGAAGACTTGCTCAGAACACCCAACGTTTGGCAATTTCTCCTTCAGCCCCTTGTGCCATCAGTCCCACCATGCCGGGACGCTCCACAGACTGGAACGAAGCCTGGCAAACCCATTCAGCCTGTACCTTTCCCACCAAAGCAAGATCAGAGACGGCTCATAACGTGCTCATCTGGGACCTGCCGGCGCTGCCAGGACATGTTGCAACAGGAGCGCTTTTCCCCATGCTCCTTCCCACCTCGCAGGGCTGGGACGGCGCGAGCTGCTGCCAGGGCAGAGTGTGACGTCGGGGGGATGGCGTGACGGCGTCGCGGCACGACCAACGGGAGGGGACAGGCAGGAGAGCCCTGGCCTTGTTTGAACACCAGCAGCTGGAGGTAATTAGCAGAGATACAGCTGAGAAACGTGCCAGGTAATGAGACTCCTGACTCGGTCTCATGTGTCACAGGCCTGAGCCAGCAACAGGAGCAGTGCCAGCGCTGCGGGCCGTCACCTCCGCTCCCAACCCACGGGAACAGAAACACCCACATCACCTCCCTGTTATGCTCCTGCTCCAGCTGGTTACTCACAGGGTGACATTTCCCACCGGGCTCTGCACCTCGACGGCATCTGGGGTCACAGAAGCCCCTTCAGATACTCCCACGACAGGGACACACCGCCTCACCATACACAGACAGACGGACAGGGGTTTGTCAGCTGTCAGAAAACAAGTCAGTGCCACATCTGCAAGGGAAGCACGCGGCTCGGGTCCCCCCGTTTGCCCTGTTACCCCGCACGTAAGCCCTGCGTCAGGCAGAGCGGCTAGGGACAATCCCACAGCAATATTACCTCC
This sequence comes from Balaeniceps rex, assembly GCA_013401315.1. Taxonomy (NCBI): domain Eukaryota; kingdom Metazoa; phylum Chordata; class Aves; order Pelecaniformes; family Balaenicipitidae; genus Balaeniceps; species Balaeniceps rex. The sequence goes on from VYZW01051746.1 coordinate 4,535, forward strand.
TGTAAGCACAGCCGGGGAGGAGAGGGGTATTTCTACAAAGAAAACCATGAGTCATTATCTCCCCATATCTAACATGCCCTTAAAACTAGCGCTGCACCGAAACCTGCATTCAGATAAAGGCTCTGACCTAGAAGAGCGAGAGAGGAGGGGAGAGAAGAGTTTAAGCTAAAGCAGCTTGAGGATAAACTAGAGCTGAATTCCCGAGAAACAGGTCATTTTGTTTCAGCACACGGCCCCGTTCAGGTTGTGGATTAACAGCAAAGGTCACATTGAAAAACCAAAATCAAGAGGCACCGAACTCAGCACATGGCGGCTGCTGATTATTTCATACCACGAGAAAAGCCGAGACCTCTGGGTGGGAACACTGGAGTGATCCGTGTCTGTCTTTAAAATAAAGCACAGATCTTTAATGTTCGTGAAGACAGACACAGCTGATAAAGATTAGGGAGACACAAGCTAAATCCTCCAGGCAAAAAAAAAAAAGGGGGGGTTCTCCCAGCACTGCTTACCACCCCTTAATGTCTGGCATATGCCTTACAGAAACCATGCCCTTTGAAACAATGCCGCTCCGACAGCCGACTTCTCTGCATTTCTTCTCCTTTGTTCTTCGTTACCAGGGATCCTTTCACCAAGCCAGATCTGAGCCTTTGAGAGCTCCATATGCTGCGGTGGCAGCTCACTGCGCTTACAGGGAAAGTGGTTTGAAAGACCTGAATCGGAGCAGCAAGAGAGACACCCGCTAGATCAAAGCGCAGGGGAGAGCTCGTCTTCAGTTAAGCCAGGAGGGGCAGGTTTGCACGTTAGCTTTCCTTTTAAAATAAAAAAAAAAAAAAAAAAAACAAGAAAGCCGTGAGAAAAGTGGAAGACAATGTGTGAAAAGCTATCGCTTTGGAAGGGAGAGAGTTCACTGAAATCGAGGTGACCCTGCAGAAAGCTGCTTCCAGAGCTGCTGCTCAGCAGCCACGCTGGACCCCACCATCACCGCAGCACCCCTCTCCCCACGGCGGCGCCAACTTCGGGGCAGTCCTGCAGCGTTTCGAATCAGCACTCCCCTGCCAACCCTGGGTTCAAAACACTATTGAAACCCAAGAACGTTACATTCAGCAGCCCCCCTCTCCCATAAAACAGCTGAATTAGCCACATCTGGCCTGGACAGGACTACACGCCACGTTTTTCAAGCATTTTTCAAGTCCCCATTTGCCATGAAGGGAAATGAAATGCCTTCTCCAGCAAGCAGCCCTGGATTCTGCTCATCCCTCGGGGGGGGGGGGTTGCTTTTTTAGCAGGACAGGCAGCAGTGACCTTCAGACGCCATAAGCGCGTTTCCTCGCTTTTCAGGGGGATTTGGGCGCCGCGGTGGATTTGTATTTCACAGCTACGCTCGCTGCGGCGGCGAGCCTGCATTTGCAAACCCGAGATGAAGCGCTTCATCCTCAGGGAGGCAGCGGCTTTGAACTGCAGATCAAGAGGAATTTCCAGCCCTCTGATGTCGGCTGCAGAATGCGGCTGCACCGGTTTGGGGACGACTTCCAAGGCTGGACCTCTCCAACACCCTCCCCTCCCGCCCCCGCCTCGCAGGGCGCCTTTATCTTCCACCTCTTCCCATCCAAACCCTCAGTTCCTCGTTACCCTGAGCGCAGCCCTTCCAAATTCAGAGCCTGTCCTCCGAAGCCTGACATTTCTGCCCATTCCTGAGGAGCAAGGGCTTCGGCAGCACTGAGGATGTGACATAAATAATTTATCCTGAAAGACAGCCATCCCAGGATTTAAGGTCATCCAGGCTTTTAAAATCGTATCAGCATGCTTTAAGAGAGCGAGCTGCCATCTCGATTTGGAGCGTCTCAAAGAGCCGGTGCATCTCTGCGTGCAGACAGACAGACACACTCCAGCCCCGCGGGACTCAGATGTTCACTGTGAATTATTAACAACCCACGGTCACTGACAATGCAGTTTTAACAAAACCCTGAACACAAAAGTTTCTAACGCCTCGGGGCCGAATTCCACAGCCCTCAGTGGAGCCACGGCTTCCCCATCCCTGACCACGGGACCCCAGAGTCAGGCCATCCTTTAGCAGCTTTCCACCAAGCTCAGCTCCGTTCACTTGGCAGAGGAAACCTTTAATCAGGAGCAAGGAATCGCGTCCTGACATCAGGGGCTGCAGCAAAGCGAAGAGCAGGAAAAGCCCATCCCAGGAGGGCCCACAGACTTCCCTGCCTCTCCCCATCCCATGTGCCAGGCGAGAAGGGAAAGGAAGCCGGGGAGGGAGAGGTGGCACACGAGGGGACAGGGCAGGAACCGCTCTGAACCACCGCTCTCTCCGACGGACATCTCCGATTGTTCCAGCGGGAGGAAGCAGCGGGAGACGCAGGGACTTCCCGACTGCTTCGACGGTGACCCACAGCTGGGAATAACGTGCCGCACAGCCCACGCCTCGCCAGAGAACAATACGCCACTGAATGGAAAGCAGCTCCCGAGCCTGGTGGTGTGAGTGTTCAGATAAAAACGCCTTTTTATCAGCTGCCAACGATGCACCGTCCCCTTCACCGCAGGCTCCAACACTGTCTCTACATTTATAGCAAACAAACCCTGCACGCTGGAGCCGACAGAGCTGGGAGCTCCTCGAGGCGCAAGGGCAGCAAGGAAAATATCGGTGACCTCAGGCTGCTCCGAGCAGTATGGGGAGCAGAGAAGGGCTCCAGCCACCTCCAAGAGCCTTTTAAAGCCCCCCAGCAGTGCCGGGGCCCACTCATGCAGGGCTAGTTCAGAGGCAGGCACTAACGAGCCGTGTCTAAGGCTCTCTGCACAGCGAACCCAGCGCAGCGTCAGTCTTTGGCCTCCACCAGGCTGCGGCTGACGCGCTACCAGCGAAGAGCAAGGAACACCGAACAAACCCGCAGCTCTTCCGACTGTCACTCAAAACCGACAGCGCGCAAAGTTATCTGTAAAACAGCACCAGACGCTCCACGGCGCAGAGCTTACGGCACTGGCGGCGTTACACGGGAGCAGGCAACCGGTCTCCAGCTCCAGCCTGCCACCCTGAGTCGACGCCGTCAGCTGCCGCAGCGTCTGCCGACGCAGGTCTGAGTCACGAGGCAGGGACAGCAAAATGCCCAGGTGAAACCCTCTGCCAAAAAAAGCACATTAATTGGAGGGGACTCTCGCCGAAGGCCACACTTTCAAACCAAACCCCCGCGCCGAGCTTTTCTCCCAGACTCACCCCAATATCCGAGTGGTTGGCAACAAGCCAACCCGCCCTCCTGACAGAAGTGATGCCAGGCCAGCGCTGAAGGTCTGACATTTCCGAGTCTTCCTCCTCTGCCCTTCAGGAGCAGCAGCCCTGCCCCGGCGTGTAGGCCCAACAGGCAGCGTCTCCGCAAGAGGTCACTGCGCCACGAGACCAAATGGGCCGTGCCGATGTTTTAGGAGAAAAGCCAGTGGTCTGCCCAGTCCCCCGGCCCCCACCCAGAAAGTTAGGTTACAATCATGAAAAAAAAAAAATCTGTTGAAAACCCATGAGCTACACACAAACACACACGCTGCCTGAAGGTCTGCTGTTCTCAGGAGCCTGGATGGAGAATAAGTGTGCTTTTAAAATACCACAGAACCAGCTCCAGCTTAAACCCCTGTACCAGTCTCCTTCTGTGTTCGAGCAGAGCGCTTAAGCACGCCGGAGACCTCGCAGTGCCCCTGCAGCGGCCGCCCTCCTGCTCTGCCTGCAGCCCTTCAGCCCCTTCGCTCAGCAAGGCAGCACCCAGGGCTGGGTTGGTCTCCCCTGCCCCAGTCAGAAGCCTCCAGGACAGACAGCCACCCTGTGCCCACCGCCCAGGTCTCTCCCACCTCCTGCCAGGCGTCCGTGATGCTCCCTCCCTCTTCCTCTGCTGACAGGGCTTTCGGGGAGGCTGGGGACAGAGACCTCCAGCTCTGGTCCCTTTCGGCACCTCTCTCCTGCAGGCCAGAGGTGCTGGGGCTCTGCCTGCGCGCCAGCCTCCCGTGCCGACTCTTTTGCAAGAGCTGCTCCGAGCCCGGCTGTGGGAAGCAACCCTGAAGGAGACGAGCAGAGCTGGGCTGGAGCACGAGCTCTCCTGCTGTTCCACGAAACCCGGCCAAGTATTCTCAGGGTTTTCCTAGGCAAAGGCCAAGCAGAGATCCACCGATTCTCAATCCAGAATACACAGGGCAAGTAACCGAGGCAGAGTGCAAGTCGCTGGGCGTCATCGGGAGGTGCCTGCTGGAAGGGCACAGTCCCTGCCGCAGAATAAAGTCACCCCGAACCACCCCAAAGCCACAACAGCCTCACAGAAAGGAAGCAGCCGCTCGGAAAACCATTGCTGACTGCTTCTAAAAAAGAAATGCATCTTTCCTCTAACCAGGTTTCCACTCAGAGTCATTAGGAGAAAATTTACAAGCTACCATATAGTACCCAGCACTTAACTGTTATTTTGGGACACACATATACACTTGATGTTTGTGCAAGACCCTAAAGCTACAGAAACCTTAGAAATGGGGCTGATCCACGCCGCAGAATCGACAGGACGGCTTACGGCAAGCGGAGCAGCCCTTGCTGGGGCAGGAGGGGCCGGGCTCACCGGCCTTCGCTGCGACAGCCACAGCTGCGGGAGGTGTAAGAGCGCGAAGGAAGCGCCTGTGTCAATGCCAAGGGGAAACCAAGCCAAGCCCTGTCAGAGCGAGTTCTCCGCACAGTCAGATCCATACTCGGCTGCTTTTCAGGTCGGTAGGTGCCAAGAACACGCTGCAAATTTACAGCCAGCGCAGAGGGAGAGGAGGGCTTGCTTCGAGACATGGTCTAGTAACGAACGGGGTGCGACAGACGGAGAGACTCAGCGATGGGGTTGGACGGTCCTTGCAGATGCAACCCCATCACTCCCAACTCCTCAGCAAAGTCATGAGCACCCCCAGGTCACCGACCCAGCGTGCAGCCCAGGCGAGGGAAGATTTAAGCCCCACACCTCCAGGAGGAAACACTGTTGGCCACGCAGGGAAGGTGCTCGGCTGCTTTGGCAAAAGCAGAGACAGGCCCTGGGCGCAAGCAAGCGCAGTGTGCATCGCTGCAGGAGCGCCACGGCAGCAGGTCAGACCTGACAAGGACACTCGAGCGCGGCAGCACCGAATCCCAGCACGCAGCATCCTGGGGCACAGGGCCCAGCACGACGCCCACGTCTCCCCACGGCCCAGACTGCCCGGGGCCCACGCTGCGAGCGAGCCCTGCCAAGCAGCATTTGCAACTCACCTCACCTGCTCCTGCTGGAAAGGGGAAAGCGGAGCTCCCTCCAAACCTCCACACCCGCCCGGCAGCTTCGCAGCTTCTCCCCTTTCCCCCCCACCCTGAGCATCCCTCTGGAGCTGCCTCTGCCTCGGGGCTGCCAGAGGGAGAGTCTGCGCCCAGGGCACAGGGCTGCCATGGCTCTGGCTGGTGCAGCCAGTCCTGCCAAGCAGCAGGAACTTCTACGGTTATGGTGTTGCATGTGGGAGACACCAGAGGAAGGAAGGGGAATGGGGATGGGCCAAAGGAAACAGAGAGACATCCGAGCCCCAGCACCACACCGGTGCATGGAGCTCCACAGCCTCTGTGCTGCAAGAGACCCCGCAGCAGGTTTCAGCTCCCAGTACCACAGCCCCCCCCGAGGCTGGTGACGAAGAAGCCAGCTCAACTCTGGAAAAGACCATTTACTTTTTGAACCAACCTCATAACCTCAGAGCAAGGAGCAAGCCCTGGGAGCTGTGCTCGTTCCAGAGCTGCCCTGGCAAAGCCAGCAGGAGAAACCCAACATGCTCAGCCCCTCGTTACGAGGGCACTTTCCCCCCCACTCCCTCCTCCCACCTTTGCTTCCCAGCAGAAAGCTACTTCTTTGGCAGAGCAAGTCTGCCTGCCTTCCAAGCAGCCAGATGTAAGTAAGTAGGTCAGACAAGGACCAGAGCGCCTCGACAACAGCACTTTAAAGCAAAGCAAAGCGGGAAGCGAGCCCTGACCTGGAACATGCCCCGTCACCTTGGCGCTGGCGGGGGTGGGGGGCCAGCGTGCGTCACGTCGGAGGTAACGTGCTCAGCAAGAGCAGAAAATCCAACAGCAGCAGAGTGACACTCTGCGGGGCGACTTTCACGTCAGGGTCTAATGCCCTGCGGCCGCAGCAGCCAAAAGCTTTGCAGCCTCGCACGTCTGCGGCACCAGCCGGCCTGACACAGTGCGGAACCGCAGACCTACTTTTAGTGGCAAATATTAACTCAAACAGACCTAATTCACTGGGAAGGGAGGCGGGGGGGGGGGCAGCAGCAGTAAAGGTGGCACCGGTCAGCCACGCTCCCCTCTGTGCCACGCTCAGGTCTCAGCACCAGGCACGACACACGCTTTAGACGGCACCGGCTTGGCACGCCACGGCCGACAGCTCCCGTTTGTTCACGGCAGGACGAAGCCAAGCCCTCCCTCACCCCCCACGGCACAAAGAGGGGTCTGTGCTCCAGGCCCCGGAGCGGCCATGGGAAAACAGGCTTTGCCTTTGCATTCCAGCAACACAGCACGGCTGCGAGCGGGAGAGCCGCTGTGCCACCGCCTGGCACCCCCCACCGGTGGGGAGCACGGCCGCCGTCACACGAGATGCAAAGAGGGGACGTCTCCCCTGGGGTCTCGGCTGAAGCAGCAGTGCCAAAACACCTTGGGGACACGACACACTCAATAAGCCAAGACAGGCAGGAATGAAGGCAGGCAGCCGAGCTGTGAAAAGCAGAGGATGCGCTCGCCAGGTAGTTTTGCCCCGGAGAGCACGTCCGAGCTGGAGCCGGGCGGATTCACACCTCATCTGCAAACCGAGCAGACTCCTTCGGCAGCAGAGACGGGAGTCAGGTCAGATTAGATCCTCTCTGCCAGCCGTCAGTGGGGCAGCAACACTCCACACCAGAGATCAGGCCAGGCCAGAGCAACCCGGGCGGACACCCATCCGCAGCCAAGTCTGCCAAAGGTAAAATGAGGCCAATTTGGGATCGCGGCACCTCTCCAAGGGCTCCTGCTCAGCCCAGTGCACAGGCTGCGGTTCATTGAAATGACTTTCATGCAAAACCTCTGCCTCCACCTGGCCTGAGGATGCTGTCACACCGGCTCCTCGCTGCCGCCTTCCCACCGGCTGGGGGGGCAGTGGCTTCCAGCCGCATTTCGCCTGGACAGCCGGATTGGGAAAGCCGAAGCAGGGCAGTCACGAGGCGTTCAGCACCCCACATCCGTCCATCAGCTGAGGGTCAGGAGGCAGCCAGCATCTCCTCCCTCTGCATCCCACCCCACGGGCCCCAGAAACGCTGCCCAAGTCCAAGCAGGACACAGCCCGGGCCCCCACCCCGCTCACTGCAGGGTAGTGGCTGGAGCAGGGCCGTGGTTAACAGCAACAGGGACTGGAGGTAAACCCCAAAAAAACAAGTGGCTCTGAGCAGTGCTTGCAGAATAAGCTGTTTCAGAGCACGCTGGGCTCGCTGGGGCTCTGGCCTGCATTGCCCCGAACCCACCCTGGCCCCTGCCTCTCCCAGCTCTGGGCTCGCCATGGCTTCCCCGTGACAGAGCAAACACCAAAACAAGCAACACCTCGACGGGAGCAGAGCCCCGAGGAGGGACAGCTCAGTGTCCAGGCACACCGGCTCACGGGCACAGCCCGCCTGCCGGGCTCGTCCCCGTGTGGCACACGTACCCTGCAGCCTGAACCTATCTGTGTCCCTCCCGCATCATGGACAAGGGCATTGAGGCACACGGGGAACCCTGCGAACAGAGAGCCAGGGTGGGCGAGAGCCACTCGCCGGGGCCAGCCGCACGCTCAAGGGCAGGCACGAGCCACATCAATTCTGCTGAGTCTTTGCAGAGGGAAAGGCTGCGGCTGCTCGTACCACGGCCCTGCCGCTCTCCCTCAGTCCCAAAGGACATGCGGAAAACAATCAGCTACTTATTTCATTTGCTTACAAGCAGGACTCTAGATGGGTCCGGAGCATAAACCCACAGCAGGAATTCGGTCCTCAAGGCCGGGGCGCTGCCTGGGCAGCGTCTGGCAGGGGCAGGCGTCACCGAATGGCTACGTGGGTGGGGAGGGCCAGCAGAGCGGGAGCACGCAGCTGCGGCAGTGTTTACCTCGAGCAGAAGGGAGAGCGCAGCCTCCACCGTGGCACTTGCAGCACTTTGCTGCCCAGCCATATGCTGCCCCGTGCTTGGATTTTCACAGGCAGAGACTGCTCAGGCCGCAGTTTGCCAGTGCCAGGCCCAGAGGAGTGACCAGACTGCAACGCTGCTTGAGGACCCTGGGCCTGGCCTGACCCTCTGAGTATTGTCCCCCCCCAGGACGGCACAAGCGGTCGCCCAAACATCCCAAGGCAGCTGCCTGCACACGCACACGGAGCCCTCCCTGCTCCCTCAGGGAGCAACGTTGGAGGAAGGTGAAGGGAAGAACGTGACGGGCACCTTCCCATGACACGGGGAGAAGCAGAGGGGGGAGAAGCTCTCCCCGGGATCCCCGCAGAGCCCCCCCGCCGCCACCAGCGCCCTCTGCCAACACCCCTCCAGCACAGACGTTCCCAGCTGCACCAGGGCCTCCCCTGGGAAACTCCCCCCCAACCTCCCCGCGTCCCGGTACAACCGTCCCTGCAGACCCCGCTGCGCCCCACGCAGAGCCCAGCGCACCCACGGCCACCCCCATCCCACCGCGCCCCTACGGACCCACCGCAAGCCCCAAAGCGCCCACAGCCACCCCCGCCCTCCCGCACCCCGAAGGAGCCCA
>VYZW01051749.1:10336-68753 GCA_013401315.1 Balaeniceps rex
CTTTCAGAGCAAACTTACCAATCTGTAACTGGTTCTGGCTTGCTTGGCTCCTCTAAAATGCTTGACACGAGCCCAAACATATCAGGGCCATTGCCAGAATAAGAAAGATTTATTGGTGCCCTGAAAAAAAAAAAAAGTCTAAATAAATAAAAGTCTTTTTCTCCTGAACAAAAGAGGCAAAAGGAAAAGTAAAGCATTAAACCTTTAATTTATTTTAGCAGCATCTGCTAAGCGTTCTGAATTTAATGTATTCTCAGCACCCACATAGAAAAATCTCTTCCTGCATTCATAAATTCTATAGCCTACATGAAATAAAACAATTTTCTGAACTTCTTGCTTCAACAGAGACTTCTCAAGCTGTTATGTGAAGAGACAGGAGCAGCAAAAGATTTTCCTCTCTTTTCAATCAACTAATTATTTTATAGACATTTCTTAAAATCCTGACTGTCTTCTTTAGAAGACACATCTCTGTGCTGTTCTGGCTGTTGTGATTAACTCGCACTGAAGCTGGGGACATGTCCGTAGCCTTTGAGGACAGAAATTAGATGGAACTGTTGCCTTCCTTCTGGGAGAGACTACATTTGAGAATATGCCTGAATTCTTTAAAGGTGCCAATAACTTCATCCAACCTAGTGCTGAACAAGGATGGATTTTCAAATGGACATTCCTTGAGAGAAGTTTGTGGCACCAGAATACGGGTCTAACAAAAGGTCTATGTATGGTTCGAGGCACTGGGGCTCCTAGAATTTATTGTGGAATAATTTCAATGGCCAGAAAATTGAGAATTAAAAGGACAAAAGCATGAGCAAAGTTACACTGCAAAGAAATCTCCAGTGATGGAGTAGTTGCTCTCACTGAGCAGCTTAGAGGAACTAAAATGACACAGGTGTACTGCACCCAATACAGTTAGGCACCAAGTACCCTAAAATATTACAAGAAAAAAGAAAACAATTTTTTTTTTTTACCTTAAGGACTAGTGCATATCTGCAGTCTCTGAATGGGTGTACACATGGATTATCATTAACAGACAAGTACCATTCTTTGAATCACTTTTTTTTTAAAAAAAAAAGCTTCCCTGCATTTGCTACCTTGCAATCTCCTTTTAAGAGATTGTTTATTTTAATTAGTGGATTGCCAGAGGTTAAACTTAGCACTTACAGCTAATACTGAAGCTGTCCGATCTTTTATTAAAAAAATGTGTTAAAAATAAACATCTCTGTGACACTTCCCAGGGAAGACAAGCAAAAAACCATAGGATAATGGTACTTAGCTTCTTTGCAATGATGTATCTTAACTGTTGTAACTAAGGTTACAATGATGTAACCTTAACTGTTATCTTTCAGCATCTCGTGAATCAGTGAACTACCACTTCTCCCCACCTCAAACTTCCTCCTTCTTATTAGGCAAGTGATAAAAAATGCAGTGAGATTGATATTAGAAATGCTAACAGCAGCAGCATCGGTGTCAAAAGCTGCTGTGCCAGTCTGTACCAACCAACCCCCCAAAAAAGGCAATATTATATTGCCAGCACTTGGCATTGAGATGGAAAGAAGAGAGTGGGAAGCCTAATATGAAATCATTGTTTACACATTTCTAAGGCTGCAATAGAAACATTACAATTTCGATTGCTGTACACAAGCTATAAAATTAGCAATATGAAGGAAAGAACCAATTATTTCAGTGGGTATCCCCTAGTTTCTAGACTGTGAAATAATCATTCCCTGTTCCTCACAATCCTCGTATCATTCATGATTTCACAGAAATCATTCCTCTGCAGAGCTGACTTATCGAAACCAAAGAGTAGTTTTATTTACTCTCCACTGACATGGAAGCTTTCAAGCCCCTGTCCAGCCTCACTGCCCTTCTCTGTACCTTTAATGCTCTTACTGCATTAACACTGGATGATCAGAAGTGCCAGCAATAGTTAAGACTTGAGCAGAGTGGATTTCTCCAGGGGAATAAAAATGTTTCATGACTCAAGTAACAAAGACCCTTTACATTTATTCAGCATCCAAAACTGCAAAATTTTTTCTTTTTAACATAAAATCAAACTTGAGTGCATTACATCAAGGGCACAATAAGACAGTAGGCTGGTGTACTTTCCAGAATAGCTGTATGCATATTTATGCTTTCAGTGGCAGAGGTACCACTTACACTCAACCTGTGTCTAACACACTCTACATTGTTCGTGTTCCAGGAAATACTCTACATTATCCAGCAGGATCGTTATGAGCTACGCTACTGAGGGGTGGAAGACATGGAAGGAGAGTGCTTTTTTTCCTGAAGGAGTTTTCAATTACATATGGCAGTTTTCCATTTCATTCCCTAAATGTAGAATTGTTTCCAAGTTTTAAAATGTTTTTACATGTAACACACACATCTATAGACACACAGCCCCCCTACCTTTTTTCTCCGCAACCTCTATAATAACTATTATACAGCAAAAGAAAATTTATTGAGTTTCTAGTTATCCCATAAACTCTTCCTAAAAAGATCCAGAATCCCATTTGTTCTGCTCCGTAACAATTCCAGTGTTCCAGAACACCACCATAAGATTATACCAAGAATGCTCATACCGTTTCTTTGTGCAGTCTTGAAAAGAAGTTTTTGAGCTAATATCCTCTCCACATGCTGACCAGTCACTATACAGACGGGAAGATTCTAGCGGAGGTGGCGTACTAGTAATTGCTCCTAATAATGGGGAAAATAATTGAGTGTCCATTTTTTGTTTCTTGCTATTTACCTATGTTGAAAAGAGAAGGAAACATTTTTAACATTAGATGTTTACGTGAATGAGCAGTAAAGGCAACAAAGCAAACCCTTCCTTTTATATCATCTCGAGCTAAATAATTTTTCAGGAAAATGAAACGTAGCTATGACAAAAGGATACAGTCTAAAACTTGTTCCCTCCCCTGCCTTAAAGTAGTCCAAATCTGACCAATTTACACATCTTCTAAAAATAAGTAAGTAAATAATAAAAATTACTTACTATACAACAATAGGAATTCTTTACAGATTTCACATTGTAGGTGTTTGCGTGTCACGTTCGCAAGCTCAGAATCTTCTAGCCTATATGACTGGAAACGTGTCACAGGCATACACATCCCTTCCGAGAAAACAAAGGGAAGAGCAATTATCCCTGCTATAGCCCTGAAAACACAAAATATTCCAACAAAGAGCCCACGGTAAGCAGGAAGTGACATTTGTAAGCTTCACAGAGCAAAATGTGGGTAAGAAAAGTAATCTGTCTTTAAGAACTGGTCCAGAAAAGACTATTATAGATAAATTATTTATGCAAAGAATAAATAACAGGACATCTAAGTAACATGGGGAACTGTACCTCACGAGGTATCTCAACTAGGAATTGCCCTGACAACCTGTGATTGACAAAGGTTTAAGCAGAATATCAGAAACCTACATTGAGTTGGAAGGGACCCTGGGGTCATCTAGCCTAATTCCCTGCTCAGAGCAGACCCAGTTAGTTCAGGCTACTCAGAAACTTGCCCAGTTGAGTTTTGAGATCCCACCACTTCCTCTCTGGGCAAATTTTTCCGATATCTAACCGCTGTCCTGTTTTGGTTTTGTTTTTTGTTGTTTTTTTGGTTTTGTTTTGTTTTTTTTTTTAAATTTAAAACATTTAAAAAAACATTTTTCTTTTAAAAAAAAAAAAAAAGAGAAATCTTGAAAATAGTCTGGACCACCTTCTCTATAACCTCCCATAAGGCAGCTGCACACACCCGTAAGATCTTGCCTTTCTCTTCTCCAGGCTGAACAGACCCAGCTCTCTCGCAGCCTCTCCTCGGACATCCCCTTCCTCAGCCCACAATCATTTTGTAAGCCTCTGCAGGACCCACCCCAGTACCCTTCTTGCACTGGGGAGCCCCAAACTGGACACAGCATCCAGTTGTGGTCTTACAAGGGCAGAACAGAGAGGATCACAGCAGCGCTCACCCCACTGGCTATGCTCTTGCTGAGAGAGCCCGGCATAGGGGTGGCCTTCTCTACTGCAAGCCCACATTGCTGATTAATGTCCAACTTGACCACCAGGACCCCTGATCCTTGTTGATTAACTTTTGCAAGTTTTGACTCTAGCAGTGAAACCTCAAGCTTTCTTGAAAAAAAAAAAAAAAAAAAGAAAAAAACCTTTTTATGATAGAGAACTGAACTAGGTGCTCTTTAATTCTCATAAGTAAAGACATCCAGTCAAGACGGAGTACTTGTGGTTCTGAAAATAACATTTGGGAGACTCAAAAAAACCAACCAACCAAAAAAAAAACCCAAAAACAAAAAAAAAAAACCAAAAAACCCCCAAAAAAACCAAAACCCCAAACAACAACCAAAAAATCCACACGCCCCCTGCCCCAAAACCCCCGATGTATCAGGAGCTGCAAGAGGCTGTGGGATCGGTTGCAGAGTGGCACTGACTGTAGCATCCAGCCCTGTGCTTTACACCTTCATGAGAAGGCCAGTAACTAACAAAATTGTCCAAACTTAGCAGCATCTGTTCCCACCCAATTCTAGAAGCATTTCTTAGTGAACTGAGGTTCTTACAAGCACAAAGAAAAACACCACTACATCAGTTTAAAAGACTCTATTGAGAGGATTTCCTATTTCAAGACATATTTCATTGAAGATGCTGCCTTTCAGTTTCTTTGAGTAATTCAACCCATCTTACTGAAACAATCTCTGAATTTGTTTTGTGTTCTTGGCAAAAAAATGGTCAGTAGGCCAACTCGAAAAATAAGCTTTTGGGGAGGGTGGGGGAAGAATTGCGTGTTAGTCATAAAGGTTTTCAACAAAAGCAACAGGTTAAAAAGGTGATGCTGTGCATGTCACTCCTCTAGCAAAACCTTTATGCTAAGCAGGTTTGCCTGTCTTTCCAAGACTCTCGTTACAGACAGACACAGAGGGACGCAGCGCTAGGAAGTTAACGAACCGGAATTTGCAGAGCTGCTGCTGGCAGATGTCCTGTGCGTGCAACCTGGCAGCAGGAAGAGTTCTGAAAGTACTGCAGAAAAAAGTGTAGTTAGCTTAATCTAAGACCCTAACATGTAGAAGCTATGCTGAACTCTGGATACCCGGCTGCTGAGGATGGACAGCAAGACGGTTTTTAGGACTGTGAGGATAAAATTAACTTCTGTCACATGGTTCATTGTAAATACAGCTGGAATAGGAACCAAAAAAAAAAAACAAAAAAAAAAACAGATTCTAATTTTTAGCCAGATTAAAAAAAAAAAAAAGGTCTTTCATCAGGATGATCAAACTAGCCTTGGACTAAACAAATGAAACTATTTGTTAAATACTTATTGAGTAACTGCAGAAAGATCTCAACCATGTACTTATTAAAAGGCTAAAAACCACAACATGAAAGGAACAAACAGTGCTACAGTGATGGCTGGGTCCTCATACTTAAAAACATTTAAACTGATCTACTAAACTCCCTTTTTATTGCTTCCGAGATAAAAATTGCTTTGTCATTAGGAACCATATTGCCAACTCTGTGAGACTGGTGCTTACCATTGGAGAAATACCTCCAAATCCCTGAAAAAGCCAATAGAAAATGAAGGGTTTAAGGGAAATTTACACCATCTGAATACAGCCTTATGCATTCAGTCTGTCTAGCGCCACTTTATAAGTTTTTTATAGCTAGAGCTTTTAAAAAGTTACTTATGTTTAAATAAACTAAAAGAACCAAACTTCAATATTGATCATTTCACTATCTCATGCCCCATCCTTTTAAAAGGGAAAATGTTAAGTTAATTTAATTTTTCTCTTTCTCCCTTTTCTCAGAAGTAGACCACTAAAATCTTGCTTACTACAAATCCTCAGCTGGAATTTGTTTTAGTGAAAGCTGTCACAGACTCGGAAGATATCCCTTCCTGGGTCTTGTCTGAAAAGTTAGTAAAGAAATATTACCTGGCCAAGTGCACTCCACAAGCAGGACAGAACAACCCTTTAACACTGTAGGGCATAGTGCAATTTTTTTCTTTAATTAAAAAAAGTTTACACTGAGGGCTTCTCAGTTGCAATAAACTTGTCTTACACATCCAAACAAATCCCTATTAAATAACAGAAATAGAGGTAGTATCACCCTGTAGAGGCTAGACACATATCCTGTAACATTCCATACAAACACACCGTCAGTATTTATGTCAGTAAATAAAAAGAGACAAGAACAACTTCCTGGCCCAGAGACTAAATGGCACAACAGTGCTCGTGTGATACAGGTAAACTCTTACCCTGCAGAAAAAGAGGAGGGTGGTACCCAAACCATCTGCTACAAATGATTCCTGAACCACACACAGGGATCATTTAGGAAAGCAATAGCTGACCAAGGCCAAAGTTTTAGCACCAATTTAACAGTATCAACAAGCACATGCCAATGCCTGGGCCCTCATCTTGTTTAGTCTACTAGGAAGCAACGCACTGAGATAAATTATGCTCCTTGGCTAGAGTATAAAATACTTCTGCATAGATTAAAAATAGGATCTGTAACTAATGGATTTATCTTTTATTTTCAGAGCCATTAGTCACTGTTAGTGTGAGTTGTGCAGGACAATGTGACTGAAGATCAGTACAGGAGGTACTTCACATACCCTAGATACAGCCTCATCACTCAGCACTTCCAAAACACTGGAGACTGTCATTCTACCTAGTTAAACAAAATTTCAAAATAACTGACACTCTCTCGTCTGTGCTTTACATATGAACTACTAACAAGTTACAGTAAAAAAGAAAAATGGATAAAACAGTGTGTTGCCTTCTACAGTTTGCTTTAGTTTCAAAATTCTTCACTGAACTTCACATACAGTGGTAGCCTCCATAACTGGCTTTGCAAAGAAAGGACTGCCTGCAGAGGCACAGACATGTTTTACTCAGAATTCCAGCCTTAAAAAAAAATCAATGAACGAAATGCTGTCTTAAAAAAAAAAAAAAAATCAAACGACAACTCCTACAGTCTTCAGCAGGGCTTTTACTTCATTCTTTCCACCCTGCAAATCATGAGAAAGCCACTGCTCTCACTAAATTACCTCTCAAAACAACAGCAAAAAACTTAACCACATCTAAAACCTAGATATGTTATCCCGAATGATTTTTTTTTCTTTCAAAGCATTACAAGACACAGCTTCTGTTCTTTCCTGTAAAACAGAAGTGTGCATGTACTAAACTCTCTCCCTGCATAGGAAACGGAACACACTTTTTTCCAAGATATCTAACACTGTTATTAAGTCACATCTTATCTTCAAATGCACGTGGAGGGCTTTTAACTTGTGCAAGTTCATCACAACCGAGGAGTAAGCAAACTGAAGCATTTACCAAAAACATCCACTACTTCCAAAAGCATCATGCAGTTCTTGGTACTTAGAAGCTCTTCCAAAATTTCTTTTATTTGCGGGGAAATAAAGGAGTAGAACTTCATCAGTATAATGTTAACTTTTCAACTATATATATACATATGAAACTAAATAGTATCAAAGCAATGAGGCACTGATATTGTTACAGTATCTATGACGTGAGTCCTGTGCTCCACTACACACCAACTCACTTTTTGCTACCTTGCTCCTTTGTGTTTCTGCTTCATCCAGGCTGCTTGCTAAAGATTTGCTGTTACTACATGCACGGTTTCACTGCTCCAGCAGCAAGGGCGAAGACCTTGAGGAAGGCTGTTACTCCCTCACTCCTCTTCCTGCTATCCTCCCATTTGCCAAGTGTCAAGCTAGCACAGCTGCCAGGCGTGCAGAGGCAGATGAAATCCATAGGTCTTGGTAAAGGACTTGATAATCAGCAAGTTGTACTAGGAACAGAGGATCCTGCACGGCAGAGATCTCAGAACAGCTGAGCTTGGAAGGGACCTTTGGAGTCAAGGCCCCCGCTCAGAGCAGGACGCTCAGGACCTTGTGCCATCAGGTCCTGAGCACTGCCAAGGATGAACAGGACAGAAGAGGCACAGAAGCGCCAGGTGCTCCCCACCTTCAGACACACATACAAGACTAATTTTCCACAGGGAGAGCTTTCTGCCTCACCACCACTGCTTGAGATGTGCAGCTAGGAGACAGAGACCTATGACCTTCTGAAAATCATCCGTCCAAAGATTTAACAGCACTGTGAATACAGCAGAAGACTCAAATATTATTTCTCATTACTGAAAAGGTTTGTTTCTTGTGCTGCCCAGCTAAGTACTGGAAACAGTTCAAGACTGTAAGCATCTATTCTGAGATGGTAAGAGCTGCTGACAGAGCAGTGAAGGCCCCTCAAGCACAGTGGAAGGAGTTTTAGAGATTTTCAGAGACCACTAGATTATGCCAACTGTGTGAAATGTTTGCAATGATGTTATGTATACCTGGGGTACCTTGCTGAACTATACCATTAGAGGACACAGACTAAAAAAAATTCAACACGGCTTCACTCTCCTCCTGTTTGGAGGCGAGAACAGTCTACGGCTTATATCAGACTAACAATTCTCTGAAAGGATATCTAATAAGCTAAAAAATAATGTAATCGGAGCTAAATATTTGCTTCATTATATAAATAGAAGAAATTACTTTTATTGACATATACATCAAGAACTTTGTCAGATGGGATTTTATTTTCCAAAAAGCATTTGAGGCAAATTATGAAAAAGCCTTTTTACAGTCAGTGATCCTAAAACTGCAGGAACTCACTGCTACAGAGCATTGCTCGCAGATGCTTTTATAAACATCTATCATAACGACAGTAAGTGACAGCACTGCACAGTATTATTACTTCTACACTGAGTGTATTCTCCGATTTCTTGGCAGGATAAATATTCCTGTTTATTTCTTGTTTTTCCTTGGCAAGATAAAGCAAAGGTAAGAAAAAGCATTTGTTTTGGTTTTTTTGACTTAAGACTTCTAATAACTCCTACCTACAGCCATCTTAATCTATAGCACCCTGAAACTGGTTTACCCATTCAGGCTGCTCTTCTCTGAAACCAGTGGGTAAAAAAAAAAGGAAAAAAAAAAAATCAGAATTCTATAAATTGCCTTCTTGGGTTCCCTGGGAAACTAACCAGCAGAAGTAAACAGGTGACAGGGATATGTAAAAAACTAAAACCAGGGGAGAAAATAGGTCAGTTATTCAGTTATCTCTTAATATCAGGGACAAAACCATAAAAATAGCAGATTACTGGAGACCTCCTCCTAAATCCCAATTTCATATCATTGAAAAGGCCTGCTGCAGCAGCAAAGGGAAATGTTCCTTTTCAGCAGTCAAAGAATTAAGAAACTTTTTTCCTGAGAAAAAGGAATCAAGTCTGTCAGATCTCTCAGACAGTTGGGTCAAAATCATATAAAAAAGCACCACTTCAGATGGGGCAGCAGGGGAGAAGAAGTACATTTATGAGATGCTTGTTCAATATATGGGTTCTATAGCCCAATTACCATTAAGAACACTCATGGGCTACTGGGTCATTTCTTTTGTTTGTTTTAAACACTAGCATCTAAATACATTAATTTCATATAATCAAAGATTTTTTTTTTTTTGTCCGTGGTAACTTCCAGCAGTTGTTCTTCAGAAGACTTTGTGGTAAGTCTCACAAATGCCCTTGGCAAGAGGCACTCACAGCCAGGCTGAATGAGGAACGGCTGACTTCCACAAATAGAGGATTACTCTCCTGTACCGACACAAATAGTGAAAGCTGCTCCATCTGTAATGCAGCATTCTCTTCAGGTGTTGAGGATTTTTTTTTTTTTTTTGTTATGTGGTTATTCAATACATTTAGTTAGAAAAACCAACATATCATACAAGTATTTATTTCTGTTTACCTAAGCAAATTCACTTTTTGGACTCACCTGTGACTTGTAATGACCAGGGGCGGCACTTTGTTTGACCATGTCCTTGTTATCAGCATACAAGTTCTCTTCTCTGAAGTATGCAGCATCGCCGTGCAAGCAGAAATTTAGGTTCTTAAGGACAGACTTAGCCTATTTAAAAGCAATTAAAAAGAAAAAAAAAAAAAGCAATAATTACCAGGTCTGTCAAAGTTGTACTTATTATGCACAAAACTCACTTCTAGCTACCCCTCATTGCTCCTCCCACCATCTTTCCACGTCACACCACCCACAGCTCCTCCAGTACCACCTACGTCTTACACATTCGCAGAACAATGACGACGTTGCTTTATTGCTGTGAGATCCCACATGACAGAACAGCTCAGCAGATACCAGAGCTGCTGACCACAGGTCACATGGAGTCCCAGAATGGGTAAGCCAGCTGCGCCGTGCTGCACCTCGGATCATGCAGGCAGGGGCATATTGCCTGACAAGACTCCTCTTCAGCTTTATCCTGTCACATAGGACCACATCTACCATGCCAGGATGTAACCTCACCCCATGATCCTGCTCAACAGCACATGTCTGCCACAGAACTGAACATCCATCCCCATCACATGGTAGGACAGACAATCCTCAAGTACCTAGGACTGCACCCATTTAAGGGCTCCGCTCCATCTTCGGACTCATAGCTTCTGTCAACGGCAAAGGCAAGGTTGGCTCCTGCCACACACTGCCATCCAAAACCAGGTGTGATAAATGCACGTTCCCAAGAGAGCTCAAAGTAGAACACACCAATTCTGAAATCCTATCCTGTGCTCTCTGCACATCCATTTACACATGTTACAGTATAACCTCCTATACTTCCCCTACTGAAAAGCAGATTATCAAGTTGCCACTGCCTACTGACATGCCTGCACTTTGCACGCATGCCATTTCTCCAACTTCAGCCTTATATGACACAGCAAAAGTCAGTGCACTACGCAAAGGTAAGGCTTCATATTCACTGACACAAAGCTTTAATTGGGGGAAGGGCTGCTTTTACAATTAAGATAAATCAAGATAAAGTGTGCAACAGTCATAGAATCATAGAATGCTTTGGGTTGGAAGGGACCTTTAGAGGCCATCTAGTCCAACCCCCCTGCAGTAAGCAGGGACATTATCAACTAGATCAGGTTGCTCAGAGCCCCGTCCAACCTGACCTGGAATGTTTCCAGGGATGGGGCCTCCACCACCTCTCTGGGCAACCTGTGCCAGGGCTTCACCACCCTCAGTGTAAAACATTTTTTCCTTCTATCCAGCCTAAATCTCCCCTCCTTTAGTTTAAAACCATCACTCCTTGTCCTGTCACCACAGGCCTTGCTAAAAAGCCTGTCCCCATCTTTCCTCTAGGCCCCCTTGAAGCACTGCAAGGCCGCACTAAGGTCTCCCCGCAGCCTTCTCTTCTCCAGGCTGAACAGCCCCAACTCTCTCAGCCTGGCCTCGTAGCAGAGGGGCTCCAGCCCTCGGAGCATTTTCGTGGCCCTCTTCTGGACTCGCTCCAACAGCTCCATGTCCTTCTTGTGCTGAGGGCTCCAGAGCTGGACGCAGTACTCCAGGTGGGGTCTCACCAGAGCCGAGTAGAGGGGCAGAATCACCTCCCTCGACCTGCTGGCCACGCTTCTTTTGATGCAGCCCAGGATACGGTTGGCCTTCTGGGCTGCAAGCGCACACTGCTGGCTCATGTCCAGCTTTTCATCCACCAGTACCCCCAAGTCCTTCTCCGCAGGGCTGCTCTCAATCCCCTCATCTCCCAGCCTGTATTGATATCGGGGGTTGCCCCGACCCAGGTGCAGGACCTTGCACTTGGCCTTGTTGAACCTCATGAGGTTTGCACAGGCCCACCTCTCCAGCCTGTCCAGGTCCCTTTGGATGACATCCCATCCCTCAGGCATGTCAACTGCCCCACTCAGCTTGGCGTCATCTGCAAACTTGCTGAGGGTGCACTCGGTCTCGCTGTCTATGTCATTGATGAAGATATTAAACAGCACTGGTCCCAGTACGGACCCCTGAGGAACACCACTTGTTACCAGTCTCCACTTGGACATCGAGCCATTGACCACTACCCTCTGTTTGCGGCCATCCAACCAGTTCCTTATCCACTGAACAGTCCACCCATCGAATCCATATCTCTCCAATTTAGAGAGAAGGATGTTGTGGGGGACCGTGTCGAAGGCTTTTTGGAAGTCCAGATAGATGACATCCATTGCTTTGCCCTTGTCCACTGATGCAGTTACTCCATCATAGAAAGCCACCAGGTTAGTCAGGCAGGACTTGCCCTTGGTGAAGCCATGCTTCAACAGTCATACTATGATAAATTCTTAAAACTTAATAAAGCACCTGCTCTTCTCCTAAAGTAATAAGACCATGTCAGACTATACTCACATCCAAGTGGCTGACCTACTCTGACCTGCTGAATGGTAGAACCAAGGATTTACCTAATCCGATGTCCAATCTGAAGCCTGCTACAATGATTTGTTCAACCCACAGTCAAGTCCCCACTCTTCTCTTTTCCAAGGGCCTGCTGGAAACAGGCTAAGAGGTGGATGAATTAATAAACCCATTTCTGATAGTCACTTTTGTCGGGTTTCCTATAACATTTCCATCACCATGCTGCAGAGAAACACGCTCAGACCGACAGGAAAGTCTACAGCCAGGAATGGGTTGCAGAACAGTTCAGTGAAACATCCACGTAGATATGTCAATGCTTCAGGGAAGCGCTGAGCTCGCTGCTCAGATAGCTCTGCCATGAAATGACTTAGGTGCACACAACTGCTCCTAGGTGCTAATTTTATTGCACAGTTTCCTTTCAGAAGCAATGACTAGTAATATCTTTTTACCACCCATGATGATTTGTTCAGTCAATGTGGGTCTAAGCCGCTAACCTTTACTGATCTTTTAACTAGTGATTTATTAGCTGTTCTTCTGTCAAAGCAGACTTAATGATACACATTAATGACTTGCCTAATCACTACCTCTGTGACACAACGTAACTATTTGCAACTTTAAAAGTGGGTTTCACAAAGCATTAGTTGACATCCGAAAGCCCAAACAACAATCCATTTATATCTCAAAATAGGAACTAGTTCAAATCATGGGAAACTTTCAAAACATCACGGGTGCTGCATTAGGCTTCAAAACCTATGTAAGAGTCCAACCAAAGCTTAAAATTTACACAGCTGTTCAAAAAACGTAAGAGTGCTGCCTCTGCGCTCCAGCCAATACACCCTCCTTCAGAAGAAATGGATTTTCAATGGTAACTTTCTGTGGCTGTCACTGAGCTTTTAGGGGTTGATATAAACACATGCTTATTGCTCAGCTGGTAAATAATTAATTCCTAGAAAGGCCTTTTGGGATATCTTCAGGATATGAGGGTGCTACATTAGAGCTTTAGTAGTAGCCAATGCTTTAGTTAAAGAAGCACTGCCAGCTTACATTGTGTTAAATTAACAAATAAAAAAAAAAAGTTTCTCATTGAGTACTTTAATATTATGTCCTGAATTTGTAAACGGTTTTATTTTCTTCTAACACTGTTCAAAAAGAACTCCAAGCAAAAAAGACAAACAACCACAAGCACAACACCCAAAGGAAAGTTCCATCAGCAGGGAAAACTGATGACTGGCTTCCTACACGTTCATGCCTTATCCCAAGCTCATTGGAACAGCAGCAGTTTCCCTACCGCATCCTCTCGGTCTCCCCAGTCCCTCCCTACTCATCCTAATGGCAACCCAATGCAACGTGACTGGATACGCAGGCCGCACTGAATGCTAAAAAGCATGTGGAAGCCTTTTTCCCTGCGAGGACACTGATCTGGATCTCTCCTCTGTGAAGCTGTCAACCTCCATGGCATTTACAGAAATTCATTATCGCAGAGACATCCATCCACCTCTCCCGCAGTTTCAGTGAATTTCACAGATGATTCAAAGCTTACCGGGGGAACGACAGACACCTCAACAACGTAACCATTAGATATCCCAAAAAAAGCAAGCCCCGTGGTCTTTCTTAGGAGTGTAGCGCCTACTCATCTTCCCATCAATGCTTTTTAAAGTTAACACTAGAAACTTTAAATGAACCTTGCAAACAGGGAGCCCTCTCAGCAAATGCATGGTCACCCTACTACTTCTGGTGCTTTCTGCCCGCGCGTATCCTGGCCCCCGGTGAAGACAGGGATAAAGTTTTCACCGTAAACATATGTACATACGTATAGACACACACACGCACTTTCCACAATCTCCTTGCACTGGACAAACAGAAACAGAAGCCATAGTAAATATGAAACTTAACTTTGAATTATTCCTCACTGATTAATGGGAATTTTGCTAATCTGAATGCCTGCTTTTCAAAGCAACGCAAACAGTAGTATCTTCAGATGGATTGATATTGCACTTCTAGAGAGATGCAGTGTGCACATGAACACACTCTGGCACTGTCATGGAAAAGTCACAGGTTTTGCAGTTCTGCACGCCACAGTACATCTAATCCTCCAGAAAAACAGTCGATTTGAACACTACCTTAATATTGTAGGGAGATCATAAGGAAAGCCTAAAAACTTCCACCTATGCTACCTGTGGGTTTACAAGTTCCAGAATCAAGTTACACAGGAAAATTGCTGTTAAGTCGAAAGACCCACACTTCTCTTTTTAACGTACCTGTTTTCAATGTCTTTTATATTTAGGCTTCTCTGCTTTACAAAGCTACAATGGCAGAAAGTTTGCTGGGGAAGAGATTCCAATCTGCTCCTCAATTCCACCTTTATGAAGCAGTATCCTTGAAACAGTATGCTAGTACCTCTGTGAGGTACTTCTTCCCCAGCCAAAAAAACTCCAACCAAACAGAAAATTTCTGCAACGTTTATATTAAAACTTAGAATGTCAATGACAAGAAATTCAGCATAGTAAGCACTTGGGAAACCATGTGATGCAGATTTATCCACCAGGAACTGTGGATACATAGGTGCGATTTTCATAACTTCAGCCTTCCTAAAGTTAGTAATTTCAGAAATTCAAATTTGTAAACTCTCCGCTTACTGCAATTCTTGCTTTATTAATTTGAAAAAATAAGGAATAATTTGCCAGCAGGTAGCTTAGAAACAAAGCCCTGATCTGCAATGCATTTAAATTATTAAAAAAAAGTTACTGATATTGTTTTTAATGGTAGATTTTTTTAATAGATCTAGAAACTCTAACTGTGGCCCAAAGCCACAAGTACTTTGAACACCGGAGACCTCTGATTTCAAAGTACTTTTGCATACAAAAATGACTAAAGCCTCCTGCTCTTTCTCTGGAGTTTCAGAGGATGCTTTTTTGTTTAGAAAAGCTGTAAGACCCTAATCCCCAATTAAAAAAGTATAAAAACACCCTTCATGAAACACTGACATGAAGTTGCCAGTTTTAAAACCAGCAAACGCAACTCAGCTGCAACATGTCATTATGCAAAAGTTCAAATTTGGGACTGCTAACAAAGTTTTATGAAGGTGGCGAAAGACAGCTACTTTAACGCATCTATCGCTAAATAGCCTACAACATTCAGAATATCTAGTCAGCAAGTACGCATTTAAGTATTTGAATAACGTATTCAAGTGTACTGCAGGCTTCATGGAAATAAAAGGAAACTTAATACCAGCTATCTCTCTATATTCACCTTCAGTTACAATTCTTACCACGTGCCACACTCCATTATCTCCTGGTAGACCAGGGAAACACAACGGACTATTAAACAAACAGGTACGGAGTTTGTAACTGAACTTCCACTCACGTCAGAGTCAACTAATCCAAAGACAGCTTAAGTGCATGATTCGTAGATTATGTCCTCTCAAACACATCTTGCTGTAAAACAGGATTATGGGTATTAATATACTCTCAGTATAAACCTTTTTGTTTAGGAATATAAAATTCCAACTGAAGTTGCAAAATATTTTTCCAGGCTCATTTTGGCAGATGGATTATCTAGTACAACTTAAAACTCCACTAAATCAAAATGTCTTTCTGGATATATTTTTAAACAAACAAAAATGCCTAAACTATCCATTACTGAATGTGTAAAAACAAACTCTTTGAAGTTACAAACTGGCAGATGTGGCCAAACAGAATTTTTTAAATCAGCTGCACAAGGATCTCTATACAGTATATAGAGATTGGTATATTAATTTCATTAAGACCACCAAGATCAGACATAAAGCTACTTTTCCTACTTGACCTGCTCCTCACTTCGTGAAATTCAAGCATGAAGTAGATGTCTTCAAGATTGCAGACTTGAGCAAACACTGTCACAATGTCATTTAACAGATCTAAACTGTTTCTAAAGATAAATGAAAGCAGATCTATTACCTGCTTGAGAAGTTATTACATTTCTCAGTGAAAGGAGGACAGCAAGTATTCCCAAGTTTCCCATCCACTTCGTAAGCCTCTCCTCATTGTCCCTATTAAAAGGCTCTGATGGACAACACTAAGAGGCATTTACTTTTGGAGAATTATGTTTTGTCAGGTGCTCGCAATATGCGATCACTTGAAAGGCTGGGCACTGTCATTACACTTACTTTAAACTACAGCATTACAGCAACCTAAGCAAATATTACACTGCAAAAATTGCTTCACTGGATTCTTTTCCAGCTTTCTTAAACAGCAGTATTACTCCAAACACCTAGCATCTCTCCTGAACAACAAAACCCACATAAAAATCTCATCTCTTTGCGAGAATCAACTTCTACCGAGACAAACCTGCACGGATGTTACCACCAGCCATTCCCTGCCCGCATTCCTCCCACCGACACAGGCCACCGGGGAAGCAAAGGCAGCACAGGCACTGAAACATGCCAGTTGCACACACTAGAGCACTGCAGCAGCAGCCGCCGCCGCTGATCCCCGTGCTCTCAAGTCCAGTGGCGTAGCTCACACGGTGCTGAACCAGCGCTGCCACCGCACCCCTAACATCGCTGCCATGGGACGCACGCTACACACCTCCGTTACTATACGCACACGGAAACTGTTGCCAGGCTATGGACAGCGTCTCTCCTCCACCCCTTGAAGCTGCAGGACAAAAAAAAACAGCAGAAAGAAACAAGCAAATTTCAGGCTGTGGGCAAGGAAACGGCCCCTCAAGACAAACTAGCAGCGCTGGCATTAAGCAATTACTCCACATAGCTATTCCTAGATGGAGGAGTCTCTAAGCTGCACCAACACTACCAGAAACAGTACAGATTGCTTGCCCTTAAATGTCACCTCATGTTTTCTTCAGATACACACCCTTTCAAATACCTCTGCAGCAACTGAAATCCTCCCCTAGTAAGCAAAGATTTCACACTGCCAAAGGCCCTGCTACAGAAGTGAAAGAAACACCAAGCTTACATTTTTGGTCTTCTTGCTTTACAACCAGTCTCAGCCATGTAATGTCTGATGTCACTGGAGTACCAGTATGTGGAAGTACTATGGGAATTGTAGTCTTTCCTCTATTGTGCAATAGCTCCAAGGTACAGGATCCAGGACCGCAACCGAGAGCCTTAGGAACCGTCTCCTTCGCGCAGAGGCTTGCAGGGACTGCCTGAGAAATACAGCTGAACTGCTTTATTTAGCCAGGAAATGCTCCTCAGATGGGAAAGAAGAAGAGTGTGTGGGAGGTTTTGAAATGCACCTTCTCCTCCTTCCCATAGAAGAAGTAATTTCTAAGCAATTATTCTCAGGTGATCACATACTTCCAAAACCATTTAAACTGTAATCAGGAAACACAACCCAGGAAGGAAATTTTAATTGCTATGGGGTATAACAACACCTTATTTAATAGTGCAAGAGTTTTTATGACAAGTTTGTCGTCCCTTGTACTTCTGGGGTTTTGGTATCTCCACATGAAAAAATAATTCACTGGAATGAATGTTTTTTGTCAGTGGTGATGATGCACCTGCCACTTTTGTTCCTGTCTCCCCACTGAAAGGTATCACTTCGCTCACCCCAGCTAAGTAACTATGAAAGACTTGCAGTGTGAGCAAATCAAGCCCTAAACTTCCTGTAACAAGAATTAAAAATAAAGGTTATATTAGTTAAAAGCTTTCTTTCATGCTAAAGAGCTGTACCTGACTTACCTTCTCCCCACTTTTGGTCAAGTATCTCATT
Source organism: Balaeniceps rex (assembly GCA_013401315.1). Classification (NCBI taxonomy): domain Eukaryota; kingdom Metazoa; phylum Chordata; class Aves; order Pelecaniformes; family Balaenicipitidae; genus Balaeniceps; species Balaeniceps rex. The sequence continues at coordinate 28,269 of VYZW01051749.1, forward strand.
GACAGTTACATTTTATCACCTTTTACACATTTTTCCTTAATGAAGTCATTATTTTCCCACAACTCTTTGCCTTAACTCAGACAGACGATGAACCCTGATCCTTCCCTCGCATCACCATATTTTTAATGCTACAAAAAGAATGAAGAAATACAATTTAAGGAAAATAAGAAAACCAGAGACAGTGGAACAGAGCCATTTTCATCTTTTTGAAGAAAACAAGAAAAACAAAACCAGGTATAATATAATATAGTTCAGTTGCTGGGAACTGCAGTTCACCATCAGTCAAGTATTGCTAGTCTTGAGACTAGAAAAAAAGAGAAAGCAGAGTGCTAACAAGTTCTGCCTAAATTTTTTCCAAAAAGCTCAAGATATCCTTCAGCATACACTTAAGTCAGCTGAGATAAATGTAAAAATATATGTTGTTCACCCTGAACAGTAAAACTGCCCCAAAATCCATCCTACAGAATATGAGAAAACTCTTACGACAGCTAGAAGCATTACAGTGGAAATCAGAAAACCATTTGGTCTTCAGTTCTTCAACAACTTACTGCAGGCAGGCTACAGACAAAAGATCTTAAAAGTGAGGGGGAAAAAAGCCAACAGCTTTCTCCAAAGTTTTCTTCTGTTCCTGAGGCATTTTCACCAAGCTATAGTGACAGCGCTTTGTTCTGCAAAGTCCTTCCCTCGCCGCTATCGCTGTAGCACTTACCACGGAAAGCACTGCTAAAATGCACTGCAGAGTGCCACGCAGCATGTAACCTTCCCCAAATATTATTTAAGCGTATTCCATATAGCTTTTCTGACACAGCAGTAAATAGGAAATGAGGTCACCCCTCCATAAAAACCTCAGCCCTTGTTTACATTATTGCTGTTCTCCCTCCGGTTTCTCTCCACAAAGCCGTAGTGGCATCAGAGATGGCGACTGTTGTCCTACAGCTTCTCCAACTGTCTGCTGTAAGCACAATTTGAGAATGACAACATAAACACAACACAGGAAGCTTTTATACCCATTTCCACATCTAGGTTTTTGGAATAGCGTACTTGCACCAGTGCTGCTGATAGTACACACTGAATTCAAGTGTTTCAAGAAAAAAAAAAGATCAAAAATCTCAAGCCATGCTCTGACCAGGGATTAAAGAAAACAGAGAAAGCCCAAACATTTCCAGTGTTATGGCAGCACAGTACTAAAGTACAGACAATAATTTTAGTGATAGGAGTAGACCGCAATATCTTCGAATGAAGTCCGACAGCAGAATTTCACACTCATTTGGCCTGGGCAAGACGGAGGGAGAGGAAATCCAGACACGTATCCACAACAACAGTTTAGGCGTAAATTATTTCCGCTAGCTTGAGAACAGTGTGTTACAGAAAAAAACAAGACAGCCTTTTCTGAAGGGCTAAGAGTCTACATAAAAGCAAAATACCGCACAGGCAAACGGTTGAGAGAACAGATTGAAAATCAGAATGTAGCATATCTCATTGCTACCATCCAGCAGAGACCATGCTCCCAACAATACTCTTACAAAGTAGCTAGAAGTAATAGTAGCTACACTCTCCTCTCTTTGCAACATGCAAAACACCCCCAGTGCATGTAAACAGAGCGTGGCTTCAGCAGCAACGGCTGTGACCAAGGGGACAAAAGCTGACAAATTCCCCTGCCCTGAAAACACTGGAGAAAACAAGCCTGCTGGAAAAGCAGGACCACCGCAGGCTGTGAGGAATACACTGTATTTGTGACTCTCATCTGTGCACTATTCGGATACCTCCTGAAGGTAAAAAGGTTTCGGCAACGTGTTAACAGCAAGTAAACATACTCAAAATATTAATAAAGCTAGAAATATCTGTAAGGACTCTTTAAACTTGCTAACTTCAAGTAATTCAGTGAGAAGGAGATGCTCATACACAACCTCTTAGAGTCAACTTGGCCACAGCAGTGTGAACTCATTCGAGTAACGATACATTTAAAATAGCAGATTGCAGTGATTTTAATAACTCAGTGCAACATCTGTTTATACAGTAGACTTAAGTATTAGCAGTCATTCTTCTGGACCCCTCACCACACCAAGACAGGTTTTTTGGCTTTTTACTGCGAGAGGAAATGTAAAAGCCGTAACAATGAAATCAAAGATTGCTTCCAGAGGAGGAGAGAAAAAAAAAAAAAAAAAAAAAAAAGGGCGGGGGGGGCGGAAGCGAAAAAGAAACCTCCTTTTTCCTGAAACCAAACGTTCCAATGTGTCCCGCTCCACAGCCTCAGAAAGTGACTCCTGTCTTACCCTATTGGGATTTCAGGCTGTAACACTTGCTTACTTGCTTACACAGCTCTCTTCTGCTCGCTCTCCGTGCAGCAACACCACTCATTTTTTGGTGTGTCAACACCGCTCCCGAGCGCACACAGATCTCTGACAGAGCGCATATGGCAGGAAAGTGGAAGAGGAAGATAGCCTCGCGTTTTCGCAGACATCTCCTTTATTTACACGGTTCTGCTCCACCAGAAGCCACAGGGCTTCCCCTCTCTCCAAGGGAGCCCGACAGACCCGATGCAGCTCCCGCGCCGCTCCTCACAGGGCAGAGGCCGGTTCCTCCCCTCACAGGAGCGAGGCGCCTCACAACCTTCCTCTCCCCACACACACACACACACCCCGCTCACCCCCTCAGCTCCGGCGCCCCAGCCCCGTCCTGGCAGCGGGGCGGCAGCGCTGGTGCCTCACCTCTGCCCGGGAAGCCCCCTCAGGCCGAAGGGCCGGGGGCTGGGCGCTACCCGCCACCATCTTATCCCCCCTCTCGCCTCCCGCCGGGCCGAGCCGGGCCGGGGCGGGAGCGGGAGTGAGCGCCCGGGCAACGGCCGTCGGTGGGAGAAACCACTGCACGGGGGGGAGGGGGGGCGGGAAGGGGAGGAGCGAACCATCGCGGAGCGGGAGGGGGGACCCGCCATGGAGGGGGGGAACTGAGGCAGCCGGTGGAACTCAGGCAGCTGGGGGAAACACCCAGAAAACGGGGATGGGGAAGGGGTTGCCCGCCGCAGAGAGCAGAGCCCCCATTTTCCAGCTATATTTAGTCTGAGACAAGCACCTGAGCAGGTTACCCGATGGCTCCCCTCAGCTGCCATGTTCATCCCACGAAAACCTGACAGAATTGCACCATAAAAGCATCTCGTTTCCCGCCTGGCGTGGTGGAGGGCCTGGTGACGGTGTTTTATTTCTCCACATTTCCTCCTTCCTCCAGAAATTGGTTATTAAAAGTGCCGCTGGGAAGATGTCAGCCCTTTGGTGGGTGGTATTTGCCCCTTTTTGGCTGGCTCCACAGTGGCCTTGGTCAGCAGTGGAGCTCCTCGCTCAGTCCCACCTTGGCTGAAGGAGATTTGCTCCGTCATGGATCACCAGCGAGGCAAACACCCCAGCAAAATCAACCCTGCACCTACACAGCCGATACCCTCGCCTTCAAGCCTGAGCTCACCCAGCTAAAGCCATTAACGATGGAGCCGGCGGCGAGGGACAATAAAAAATGAAAAGGATAACATGGTTTGGGGCTACCCTCTCCAATTCCTGCCACATCCTTCCTCCAGAAGTGATCTCGTACCTCTGGGGGAAAAAAAAAAAAAANTTCTCCACATTTCCTCCTTCCTCCAGAAATTGGTTATTAAAAGTGCCGCTGGGAAGATGTCAGCCCTTTGGTGGGTGGTATTTGCCCCTTTTTGGCTGGCTCCACAGTGGCCTTGGTCAGCAGTGGAGCTCCTCGCTCAGTCCCACCTTGGCTGAAGGAGATTTGCTCCGTCATGGATCACCAGCGAGGCAAACACCCCAGCAAAATCAACCCTGCACCTACACAGCCGATACCCTCGCCTTCAAGCCTGAGCTCACCCAGCTAAAGCCATTAACGATGGAGCCGGCGGCGAGGGACAATAAAAAATGAAAAGGATAACATGGTTTGGGGCTACCCTCTCCAATTCCTGCCACATCCTTCCTCCAGAAGTGATCTCGTACCTCTGGGGGAAAAAAAAAAAAAATCAACCTGCATGCATATTTTGTGTCCAAGCACCCGCATCCGCAAGCTGCAGCTGTTGGCAACAGAAAAGCCTTTCAAATACGTTAGGAAGACAAAAGAAACGTGTGTGTGCCAGGAAAAAGAGATGCAGGGCTTCCCTAAGAGAAGAAACACGGCGTTTATTCAGGCTGGGCACATACCAGGACAATATAACTATTCTGAGGAGGCTTTGCACAATGGGCGGCAGAGAGGAAAAGCTGCTTCTGGCAAAGCGGCATCAACACGGGCAGCACAGTCTTGCCTTTGTCACATTCAGAGGATCCAGAAAGGGCAAAGCGCTGCGGTTTCGGTTTATTTTTCCAGCAGAAAGACTTTTTTAACAATCTCAGACCTGACAAAGGGGTGACGAACAGTGTAAGACACCTTTCTTGTCAGCAAGCAACCCAAAAAAGTATTCTGTTGTGTATCTTCACACCAGGTAAATAAAAGGTAGCGTCTCTTTCAGACAAGTCACATTTAAATTACTGATCCGATAAACTTTTAATGAGATATTCCACAAACTCATTTTACAGCAAGCATAGGGTTTTAACCAATATGAGCATTTTTCACAAATTCCCTTCACAGTAACAGTGACGCTGAAACAGTGGCAGAATGTGCTTCGGACGTTTTTTTGTTACAAATATGCATGCAAGAGGTGGGTTTTTTTTGGTCTGCATGGGATCTCACCTGCTCATCTCTCTCATCGTGCCCTTCCTCACACGCGCCATTCCAACTGCGGGTGCACAATGGATTTATCGTAATACAAAAATACGTAGGGCTCCTATAAATTACCACAGGCTGACAGGGTTAGGAGGCACAGAGCTGGTTGGCTGTGGGTCGGCACAGCCGACAGCTTTCTTGTTAGAAGCAAGAAAAAGTGCAAAGAGAGAAGAGCAGCAGGAGCCAGAAAAAGGCAGCAAAGAAACCCTGAAGTAGTGGGCTGCTCTGAAAACCCACAGGGAACGGTGGATGGAGAAAACCTTGGCTAGAGACGGCAGCAGGGACTCACCCCGGACAGGTTTTTGTATGAGGGGTTCAGAGAGCTCTCGGAACAAGCGTGGTGGTGAAGCAGGGACATGCTGTCCCTTCACCAGCTTTGTGGAGGAATTGAGGTAACCCCTGCCAAAGGCTTCAGGAAAGGGCGCAGGATTTTTCTACAAGATGACAGAGCAAAGATGCAGATGCCAAAAAAAATCCACCCCTCAACTGTTGTTGGCAACTGGAGGGCACGTGCTTCTAGTAAGAGATTACTCTGCCAAGCACCAGTACACCAAGACAATAGTCACCCCAGGGCACGCACCAGTGCACCTTATTTCTGTAAAATATCACTTTCCTCTCTGAAACGGTCGTTTGAGTGAAGGAGGTGTGCATGACTGAGGTCGGGAGTGGCAGAGGAGCTAGCTGCGCTCCCTCTGCCGGCGCTGAAGCAGGGGACGGGGACGGGATGTTTGAGAGCTTTCCCACCAGGGATGACTTCTTAAAATCAAGGTCTGAGATGTGGAGCACAAGGTATTCCTCTTCCTGAACACAATTAGCAGTTAGAGTGGTGGGAAAAAACACCCACGCAATCAGCAAGTTTAAGAAGAAGCTCAATGCAAGGAGTAATTTGCAGTGAACACTTTAGCCTGAGTATGTATCTTATGCAAGGTAAGAGCAGCATGCTCCACATTTTAAAAAAAAAAATTTTAATACCACAGAACGGTTATTCTGAACAGAAACATTCAGTGCATACAACTGAGAAACTCCCGCTGCCGTCACTCGCTTCAGTCTGAACATGCACCGCACCATACGCAGAGCGGTGGACTGAAAATTCAGCAGGAGTCCAACCCACCGACACGTGGCACCCCCTAAATAAATAGGGGGCACCCTCAAAAAAAGGTGCATTTCCCTACGTACCCTGTACAGGTCTCTCCACAAAGCTTAACAGATTATCCTCCTGTCCTCAGCGACCTGCCACTGGTTTGGGTTCCTGCTGTTTAGCCCCGATTTGAAGAATCCTGTAACGCTCCCCCCCATCAAACACCACAAACAACAGCTGAAGGCAGAGTCGCCTTCCCAAACTCATCACGCAAAATATATTCCCAATAAGGGAAACGTGCGAGCGGTGGTTCCTCATTTATTTACTAGCGGGTTTTGGCCACCACTCGGGTATACTTGCAGTGAGCTTCACTTTATCACCCGCTATATTTAGGCAGAGTGGTTCATTTATATTAGCTAACCTCAGCAAACCTATACCAAGTTCACCTCCTCCAGCCCGGAACTTGCCGGCTGATTTTCCTGATTCGGTTAAGATCTCGGTACCCTCGGGAATGCTGTCCTTGGGAAGAGGAGCTGAAAAGTGGACTGGCAGCAGACGTTTGCGAATGACGCCCATGTGGTGGGTCCTGGCTGTCAGCTCCTGTCCAATGTAACAGCCTTTGGTAAAGCTGATGCCATTCATGTAGGCCAGGTTTGATTCCAGCGGGAGGGCTACTCCAGGAGGGAGATCTTTCACACCTTCGGGAATTCCTAGGAAAAAAGTAAAACCAATGGGTAAATGCGGTAAGATCTTCAGGATGTAAGATTTCTGGAATACACCACCTCTGCGAGTCGTAAAACCAAGAGAACCCATAAGAAGCAGTGTGAAATAATGAACTTCCCAGTACTCCGGTTTGGGCCTGAGTGAAATCATTAGCCATAAATGACATTTACTCTTAAAGGTAAAAAGAGAACTGCACTGAACCTAATTTCATGAAGCTGGCAGCACTTCACAACCATACCGGTGGAAATTCGAAGCACCCAGAACGATGCAGACTGCCATACAAAGGCACCAACGTACATATAATGCCAAAATCCTTCTCACCCGCACCCCACAAGCAGACTGTAATGTCAATAAGAGTTATTTTCTTCAAAGCTAAAGAACATAAGTTGGCCAACTGTCTTTGCTAAAGCCTAAACGCTGGATGTCTGTACAAGTAGTTGTTCTTTTTGTGACTGATGACACAAAAATACTGGGGTTTTTTTTTAAGCAGAGCGTTGCACCCGGTTTTCTGCAGCGGCACAGCAAGACGAGTGCTGGTGTTTCAGGGACCGTTTCACAGTCCAGCCCAGTCTGACCCATTAACAGTTTGCTTGTCCGAACCAGATGGTCTCAGGTCACTGTTTATAAGCAGAGAACCGTCATCTTTCAGGCTGCCAATTAATGTAATCCACTATCCGTGCGGATGCAGTAAAATCAGTTGGAGCTCTGCGCAGGCACAGGGGCTCCCAGGGCCGAGTTCCCTCTCAGATCAAACGTCCGCCCCTTGGCCTCTGAGTTAACTCTCCGAATCCAGCCACACATTTTTAGGAAAGTAAGTTAGGGTGTTTCCTTTTCCTTCCTTAGCAACGAGGAAAACACGCAGACTATGCGTAATCCCCAAATAATCAAAATGACTCAACCCACCAAAGTTTCCCTCTAAGAAAATGAGTAATCCTGGTTTTCTTTTGCTGTTAGCATTCCTGACCTGCCACCCCATAAGCTTAGTAATAGGAAACTGTACCCAAATATTGATTCTGCCACCAGACAGAATTGTAACTACCAGATCACTTTTATCCTCAAAGTAGCAAATAATACCTGTACTTATTAACAAGTTAAACACATTGAGACGTACCAATGTGCCTTTTATAATTTATTCCTCTGTCTTATATCAGCGTATGGACTCTGATAGTAAGATGAAACTGTGCTAATACATAAATAAATAAATTTCCCAAAATCCAGTGACACAGAGTGCAGAACAGGACTTGGCTTTACCTTGTTTATACCTGTGCCTGTGGTAATCCTGAATGTTTCCAATATGACTCCCAGGGATAATCTCCGATAGATTTGCTCCTTTCTTTGTAATCAGTCTCCAGCCCATGACTTCTGTTCTGGGGTCAGGAGTTAAAATCAGAGCCTGGTCTGCACACTTAGCGAGGGAACTGCCAAGGTCTCCATCCCGCTCCCCGGGGACAATGGCCCACAAAGAGAGGTCAAGGCAAGGGGCGATGTCTACTTTCCTCCGGATCTTGTACAGTTTCAGATGTTTTTGTATGGCGTCCAGCACGCCGCTGTCACACTCCAGCAGGATGTGCGGCTCTTCTTCTGGACTCTGGTGAAGCCTAAAAAAGGAACACCTACAAGGTCAGAAAAACAAACCCCCACAGCAGCGGAAGCCAACATGCTTTATCTTGATCCTGGTGCAAATCCAGAGGTCTGGGGAATTCCACTGAAGGCTGCTGGTGCACACACGAGCAGCACTGAGCTCCCTGTAGGGAAATACTTAAACTTTTTCAGCCATCCATTCCACTCCTTTCTAGCAAATATTGCCCTCACCTCTCCTGGGGAAAGAAACAGGGCTGGCCTTACAGTTTTCTCTACCAGTCACGCTTACCTAAAGCGAGGCAGCTTTCAGCAGGAGGAGAAGCTTCGTTCAGCTGTGCCTTCTATCAATTACCACACCGCTAATGACTGACCCGACAGCGCGCGAGCCCAATTTTTCATTGACTGACACCGCATCTGCATCAGGTGGCTGTACGGTGTAATTATTACATGTCGTATTATTACACGGCACCTGTGAGACAGCGTGAACCACTCGTTTCGGATACGGCCCAAATACACCCGTAGGACTGCTTTTAAAAATATTCAGATCGTTACGCTTTTCCGCTGTGGTAACTCGCGGAGACCGCAGCCAGTGACGAAAAATATACAGAGTAAGCGCTTTCATTTTTTTCTTTTTTTTTTTTTGCACGTTGATTTCTAAAGCTAAGCCAGGAACGCCTCAGGCGCCGGTGTGTGACATGGCCGCTGACAGGAGCGGCCTGCGAGCACGGAGAAGCCCGCCAAGGCCGCGCGCCCCCGTTTCCATAGCAACAGGACGCCCCCCCCCGCCCCCCCGGCTTGGTCTTACCTGTAGAGGATGACGTCATACAGGCAGCGGCCCTGGACGTTGAGCGCATGCGCATAGAGCGCGCGCGGCAGGCCCGCGGCGGCGGAGGGGGGGGCGGCGGCGTCCCCCGCTGCTACCAGCCGCGTGACGTCATTAGTGAGGAGGCCCTGGAGGAAGAGGGCGGCCTGGGCGCCCCGCACGGCCAGCAGCGCCCGGCCCAGCGGGAAGCAGGCGGCCGCCCCGCTCCCCCCGCCNTCCGCGGGGAGGGCGCCACCTGCCGGCGGGGAGGGGGCGCCGCCGGCCCCGCCCCTCTCCCGCAGGCCCCGCCCGTCCCGAGCGGCGCCTGGCAGCGATGGGGCAGGGGCCTGGCAGGGGTTTGGCAGCGATCGGGCAGGGGCCTGGCAGGAGTCTGGCAGGGACTTGGCAGTGATCGGGCAGGGGCCTGGCAGGGACCTGGCAGCGATCGGACAGGGGTCTGGCAGCGATGGGGCAGGGGCCTGGCAAGAGTCGGGCAGGGGCCTGGTAGTGGTCGGGCAGGGGCCTGGCAGCAATCAGGCAGCAGCGTGTTTGGGGAGCAATTGCAGAGCTGGTCCTGGGCACCCCCAGCTCTGCCCGCCCGCTGCACGGAGGGACGGCAGCACCCCGCTGCTTGCCGCGTTCCCCTGCCGGGCATGGGGACGGCGGTGGTCCCTGCCATGGAGGGAGTGAAGGAAACAGCCTAAAATAAACCCACCTACTGCGGTTTTGTGGTGCGAGTCCTCGGGGCTGCCCAAGCTACCTCTCCCCTGCTCTCCTGGCTGCTCTCAGCGTTCCTGCCCCCTTAGTCATTCCTTCCCCCGCTGAGCCTTTAATCCCCTGGAAACTGCAGACAGATAGGGTACATACCCATTTTCCTCCAGTGATGTTTTGGCTAGCACGCTGGAAAACACTGCTGCTCCAAAGGTTCCTATTTTCCACTCTTATTTTAATGCTCCGTTACTTCTGCTTCTGTAGGAGCCATCAGCTGCCCCCATCCTCATTTAACACTCCTGCAAAAATGGTCAGTAGCTCTGTTCTGGAATAAACGATAGCGTTTTGACAGTGGGAATTTCTGCTAAGTGACATGGCACAGAAATAAAATCCCACCCTGTTAAAAGCGTGGAGCTGAAGGTGCTGTTCCCTTGCCTCTTTCACGTTCGTTAGCGCTATGGGAAGTGGACTCGGAAGGGCCCGGGTAGCCCCGGGTTTAGCTGCAGCTCGTTACGCTGGAATTCATCCCACAGTTCAAGAAATGGCCGTGAGTCATGCCTGTCATTTGTGATTGCTTTTCTCCGGATGTCGCAAGTCGGTTTGAGGCCATTCTGCCCCTTGCTGCTGCCAACACCAGCACATGTGCGGCTCTGCAGGGAGGGGGCTCGCCTGGCCCAAAATGAACCCTGCAAAAAGCAGCCGTCGGTGTTCATCAGGACAGGCAGCGCTGGTGCCGAGCCCCCGGCGCAAACCCACCAAACCTAATAACCCTGAGCGATGGGGCTCGTTTTTCGGGAGCTGCAAACGCGATGGCAGCAGACGGCACGTTCAGCCAGCTGGTCCTCGGGCAGGACCGGGTGTTCCCCACGTGCCTCGGCAGCGATAACCTTATCACATATCCCCGTCTGCGGGGGGACAGATCGGCTGCCGGCAGTGGCGAGCAACGCGACGTGTTCGCCCCTGAATTCAGCGCTGGCCCTGCTCGGAGGTGACGCTTGTCAGGCAGCTGCACAGGCAGAGCAGGTGGAGAAATAGAAACAGGCGGAGGATGTGATTCGAGGTGACCTTGGCATGAGAACGCACTCTGCCCAGCCGCTGGCACGTGCTGCGTGTAAAAAATGGGGCTGAGGAAACCTGTCTTCCTCTAAATTGGGGCTGAAGATGCAGAGAGCTGAGGCCCGTCGGGTTTTTTTCCTCTCTTTGGAGCTGTGCTTTGCTTTTTAGAGGCCCGGGAGAAGGGGGAAAGTCACGTATCTGGAAGCACAGCTGGGCTGAGACTCTGGGGTCCAATGGGCACCGTGGACCCACAGCTGGGTTCAGCTTTGGCTCTTCCTTGCCCGGTGCCACATCCCTGCTTCGGCCACCAAGACGCAGAGGCAGATGGTGGCCACCTCATGAGCAGCCCTTTGCCGGCTCTTGATGCATGCCCAAGCTGCCTCCTAACCATCGCATGTGTTGTATCAAAGCTCACAGAGCACATTTGAAAGGGTGGCAATGGAAAGAAAAGTGAAAACGGAAAAGAAGCAGGAAGCCAGGTTGAGCCTTTATTTGATATCTTCTCCCAAGTAACAAGTGATAGGACGAGAGGCAATGGCCTCAAGTTGTGCCAGGGAAGGTTTAGATTGGATATTAGGAAAAACTTCTTCACGGAGAGGGTTGTCAAGCATTGGAACAGGCTGCCCAGGGAAGTGGTGGAGTCCCCATCCCTGGAGGTATTTAAAAGCCGGGCAGACGAGGGGCTTAGGGACATAGTTTAGTAGTGGACAGGTACGGTTGGACTCGATGATCTTAAAGGTCTTTTCCAGCCAAATGATTCTATGATTCTATGATTTTCCATTTCCTACAGATTTTATTCACTTTTCTCTGGGTTTTCTTTTCTTTCAGCACAGAGTTATGCTGCCAGTAAAGGAGTATTTAAACGTTTCAGTGGTCAGAAAATACAACTCTGCCAGTTTAGTGCATTAAATTGGCTCAGGGAACGGTTTGAGGAGAGCCATAGTGTGGTCAAGACCTGCAACGCTGAGCGTCAGGGGGAGGTTTGTACCAGCCCTCGCTGACTGTGTGTCTGTCTTAACTAAAAGTAGGGGACCTGAAACCTGGTCAGAGGGACAACATGATTCCCAGAGCTTTCCATGAGATTAATTTGGCAGATGTTGGGTGATTCTTCCCTGTCCTCCACATCCATTGCTCAACACTGTTTGGATGAAGTTACAGTGACTTTAAACCCCACTAGCACAGCAGGACCCGTCTCCAGCGGGATCAAATCCTCCTGCCTTTGCTCATGAAAGCAATATTGCACTTGGCCCACTCTCCCATGGGATTAATACTGTGGGACTGAGTAATGTCATCTCCCTTGCTGGTATCCGTGTTTGGAGCAGAAGTTGCGCCTGACCTGCTGCGCTTTGAGCAGCAAGCGTGGCATTGCGTGGATTTGTCTGCTGTGTTTAAAGCTCCCAGACATCATCATGGATCCTCTTCTTCCTGCCCTCTGAAGCCACAGTCTCAGCTCAGCAAGTGAACGAAAAGGAAAGCATGGTAGAAGGAGTCTGTGTCCGCAGTTCTCCATCTCTGTGCTTTGAAGGCAGTTTAGGAGCATCAGAATGCCTGGGTGCTGAGCAGGGTTGGCAGGAGGAATTTTGAAAAGCAAGTTCTCTGCGATGCTCAGTTGACTTCTGTTATGGAAGTTGACTTCCATAACTTACGCCAGAGTCTCTGGCGTAAAATATCTACAGTTATACTGGGAAAACAGCCCTCTCCTGTATGGAATTCATCTACTCAATGTGGACATCCACACCCGAGTGGGCTGGGCTCCTTTGTAGGTGACGGAGATGCAAAAACACTTCTGGGATGCTTTGTTTCAACCTGAAGCCTCTGTGTAAACTGAATCACATCAGCTGCACCTAAGAAGTGCCCGTTCTCCCCATAGACTCCAAGTGGTCCTGGGGGGACCAGCTCCATGCAGGTGTCTAATGGTAGTGGAGATCTGTGTCTCTTCTGTACCTAAGGCTCTCCACGTCAAGGTGAAACCATGAAGGCTACAGCTCCCTCTTATTCATGATACTGCACCCACGTCAGCCTGATCATAGAATCATAGAATCGTTTGGTTGGAAAAGACCTTTAAGATCATCGAGTCCAACCGTCCCTGTCCACCACTAAACCATGTCCCTAAGCACCTCGTCTGCCCGGCTTTTAAATACCTCCAGGGATGAGGACTCAACCACTTCCCTGGGCAGCCTGTTCCAATGCTTGACAACCCTCTCCATGAAGATGAATCGTCCCCCACCAGCTTTGTCATTTCTAGCGGTGTTTGAGGAAGGAGAGCTGGTGGCACGGGGTGGCAGGGCGACAGGATGCAATGTCCCCAGCTAAGCGCTATCCCAAAGGGGACATCCCCTGAAATCCCCTCCTCAGTGGAACATCTCTCATCCAGGCAGGTGGGTCGGGGCAACTCAGAAACCCTTCTCACAGCTAAGAAAATGGTGGAAAAGGACAGAGATTCTCTCTCTGTTCCTCACCAGTCCCTGCGCAGTTGCACAAGCTGCTGGCAGCCTCTTGCTCCATCAGCTTTCCGCTCTCTGCTCTCCTACCGCCCGAAACCCTGCCGTGTTTGGGGCTTGCTGGCTGCCGCAACAGCAGGGCAGCCCATGGCTCCCACCCCTGAGGACTCGTGCTCGGCATTTATTCATCCATAACTCAGCTACACTAGCATAAAGCGGGGATAACTGCTGTCTCTCTGCAGCCAGCCCTGTGGGTATAATAAACTCATTTTCTCCAGCTTTTTCTCGGGGTGCTAAGCACAAACTCTCATCCACGAACCCACGTGAGCTGCAATTATTCAACCCTAACCCTGCGCATTAAACACTCCCCAAGCTGCGCTCCAGGAGGCCAGTTGCAGGCAGCCAGCAGCCGGGACACAGGGTTGCGGTAAACCATACCAGCACTTCTGGCATGGGGAAAATATCCCACAATCTTGGAGAGGAAAACACAGATTGTGGCTGGCCTGGGCAGTGCAAAAGCCAGGGAAGTTAGGGGGAAATTGCAAGGACAACAGGCCGGACGCAGAAATAAAGCAAAGCGGCAGCTGAGTTTGCAAGGAGTGGGTCTGTGCACCAACGGGGCTGTTCTGGGCTGGCGGGGCTGAAAATGAAGGTAAAGCTGTTATTAGCATTTCCCTGGGGGGAGGGATTAGGAGCTAGTGAGATGCTGTTGACAGGAATACTGTGCAGCGTGGAGCAGCTAATGAAAAGATGCGTCTTGTGATCCCAGAGAGAATGGGACGCTGGAGAGTCACTGGTATTTTTAGCCTGGCTTTCTAAAGAAACGAGGGGTTTTGCAATTGCTCTGCGTGCTCCCAAAATACAGGCAGATGGAGGCTGCTTTTGCCATTCCTTCTTCTACGGAGTATTAGACTCAGGGGCCCCGTCACCCTCTGGCTCTGCCATCCCTCGGTGGACACTGTCCCCACCACGTTCTCCAGCAGCAGCTATTTGGAGGTGACCTGGGGACAAGAGATGAGGCTGCTTCTCACTCACTTACTCCTCGCTGATGCCAGTTGCCTGAGCCATCGGGGCAGGACGTGGCTGCTCATGGGTTGGGGCACAGAGACCTCAAGCGAGCCTGGCAGCGAGGGATGAAGGCTGCTAGTGAGGAAGACTCGCTACAGGGTTCATTTCTGCATGACTGTGGCTAACACCCACGTCAAGCTAAGTTCAGCCACCATGGGTGCTTCCACATCCGAGTGAGTCTGGTACCAACACAACAGCCAACAAGAAGGATGAGTTTACCCTGCTCCTTGCTGGTTTGAAGGACACCTAGTTATTTAGCAAAGTTTTTCTTCCTTTTGGGTGTTTTAGGTGGCACTGCAAAGGATGTGACCTACGAGGCTAAAGTGCTTCTGACTATTGACCCTCCTTGTGGACTTGTTAGGGGATCCTGTTCTTCTCTGTCTCTTGGTGGGAGCTGGTCCTGCTCATGTCAAAGAAGTTGTAAAGATACCACAACTGCCAGAGAAACAGAAAAAATGCAAGTTTCTGTCCAGAATTTGTTTCCTGAAGACTCTTTGGAGAGGGTTGTGTGTGAACGTGCCTGTAATTTCTCGGGAGGAGCAAAGACTGAGGTTGTTTGGAAAGGCAGGCTTTCTCACAAGTGCTTTCCCATCATATGCTCAGCTTGAATCATCAGTTTCTCCCAGACTCTGCAAAGTTTTCTTGCTTTGAAAGTACAGGCTTTCCTAAGCAGTTTCAGCTCCATGCCTGAAGGAACTGTAGGCAGTGATTCATCAGAGAGACAACACATCCCAAACAACTAGAAGGTCAACTACTTCTTAAGGCAAAAATATTTTGCAGTGATTTATAGCCGTATGGGAAAAACAGAGCTCTTACATGGCTAAAACAGGCAAATAGTAGATTGAGAAGAATTTCTTGTCATCAACACTCAGCGCCCTTCTCATGGAAACATCACACGCTTTACGTACTGTAACAAAACGTAAGTTTTATTCCATTTTATTAGTAATGGATGTGGAATAGCCAGTTGAAGAGTCAGACTGATGTATCTTTCTCTTTTGACCAGTGTTTAATATTCTAACTACAGTCCAGATGTAACATTTACAATGAAAAATACTTACAGACTCAACCTCATACTCAAAAAATTTCTAGTACAAATACGGTTAGTACATAAAAAAAAATGAACAACAACAACAAAAAAAAACAATCCCAGAAACTTCATAACAGCACAGACTGGTTATGGCCTTGAGTTAAGTTCAAGTATTTCCCAGTGGAATGCAATGCAAGCAACAAGGTAATCTGGCTTTTACGTGGGACATTCCTGGCCCTGAATGGTAAGAATAGAAATATAAGTGTGGGCACTTTATCCGACCAAGTTTAGCAAGAGAGTCAACATTTACGATTAGTTCAGCTACAAAGCTAAACCCGTCTTGTGTGTGAACAAAACTACTAACCTGTAAAAAAAAAAAGGCAAAGCATGAATTATAATACCGACATTTCTTCCGTGGCCGACGCTGCCTGTCGTCTAATTGAAATTCCTCGAGATGCCAGTTTAGTTTGTAATGGTTGTGATGGGTTTTTTGCTTGTGGTTATGCTTATTTTACCTCTCTATCCTTTTCCTTCCCAAACTGACATGATAAAAGAGGGGACATCTGCTCCTGCCCCAAAAGGAGTCACTCTTGCGGAGACATTAATGTATGTGGGTCGCCTTTGTGGTGGTGACTCAGCGGAAAGACACAGTATCCTAAAGGCATTAGAGGGCAAGGAGTGCAGGAGGAAGGAGGGAAGTGAGCAACTCAATATATGTAATAATACTAATCCTTTATATTTCTAGGGCTGTCTGACTCATGCTGGCTCCTGTGTGCGGCTCAGATGGGATCTGGGAGAACTGGGGTCGCTCCTCCCCAGGGTCAGAGGAGTCAGCAGCGACCTCCAGGCTGGCTGGGACTTTGCAGGCAACTTTGCATGTCTCCCAGGCAGCCCACGACACCGCAGCAGTCCTGCCGGGAACGTGCCCTTGTGCTTGTGTGTCTGTCAAGACGCTTGGAAAGCAAGATCAGCTTCCATTTGCAAAACATTTTATGCGAGGAAGTGTTTCAAGCCTGATAGATGAGCGGGGCTGGCTGGAAGGACAGCTGAGAGAGCGGTTGCCCTGTCTCCCTGCCCAATGAGGAGGTTGTATCGATCGCCCAAGAGTCTGCCCTGGCTCTAGTACTCGTCAATACTGCAATTATTGACTCTCACTATGGAAAACAGTGTGTGTGTGTTAAATGTGATGGTGACACCAGCCGGGAGGAGGCTGCAAATGTGCTGCGGGACCAACTGATCATTCAAAACCCCCTTGGTGCACTGGGACCGTGGTGTGAAAATAAGAAAAAGGCAGTCTGAAGGAGGGCAGGAAGATCCTGGCCGTACAAGCACACACCTGCAGAGAGGGGCAATCCCCATGCCTGCAGAAGATGGGGTTTCAGGGAGGACCAGGGTGGCAGAAGGGTGCATAAAGAGGAGCAGGGTGGAAAGCTGGACCAAGGGCCAGTGCTAACGCACTGCTGGGAAGACATGGACTGGCTGGTAGTGGCTCCAAGACACAAAGGAAAACCGTGCTGGAAAAGTAGCCCTTGGAGAAAGGTTGATGAGACTGGAGTTGTTTAGCTTAAAGCAGACTTGAGGAGGATGAAAACAGTCTTCAAACACCCAAAAGCTTCTGCAGACATTAAAGGCAAGAGATGTTCTCCGTGCCTGCTGAGGAGAGGAGATGCCAGGGGTTGCGGTGGTGGGGGTCGTGTTAGCCATTAAGGAAGCATTTGATGGTGGCAAGTTGGCAAGAAGATCCATGGGCCTTTCCAGCCCTGTTGCTCTCAGTGTCTCTGAGCCATGGAGCCCTGGGATCTCCTCCCATCAGGCACTGACCAGCTATATCACTGGGGCAGGGGGTATAGCCCTCCGTATAAAATGGGTTTAATGAGTCAGTCAGGTCTCTGTGACCTGTTCTGGGGTTTTGGGCTTAAAATCTGCCCCCTGCTTTCCCCACGGTGAAGCATTTGCTAGGATGGTTTCCTGAAGCAAGAGCAAGGGAGGCACACGCCCGTTCCTGCATTTGGTGACTTGCGGGTGAATCTGCAGCTCAGCAGGAGCCGAGGGGCTGATCCGAGTCATTGGGAAATGCTCAAGCCATGTCTGGGGCTGAGGGAGGTGTTGCCGGTATGGGCGGGAGAAATCCAAAATCCGGACTCCTGCACAGCACAGTGCCTTCCAGCATTGCATGGGAAGGACAAGTTTACCCAGGCCTGTGGTATTGCTGCTCATCTCAAAAGAATCAGAAAAACCCAGGCAGCATCCAACCATCGCTCTCCTCAGAGTTTCCATCCTTCCCTTGGGATCGTGACGTTAAATACACACAGTTTCCCATGGGACACAAGGCTGGCGATAAACGAGAAGTCGCATCGATGTGGAGGACAAGCATGTGCCCTGGATAGCTGTAACTAGGGAGCAAATTTCCACCCGGCAGCACCTCTGTGCTCCTCCCCAGCAGCCCTGGGCTGAGGACCTGCATGCATTTACCTTCGTGATAGCACCACCGCCAGCCACCAGCCCCTCCTGCATTGCCCGGCGCAGCCCCAGCCCAGGAGGAGAATACGTTCCCGCACGCGGGACAAGGACCGACAGCGCAGCTGGATATGTTTGCCTCCCCACCACCGTGGTGTGAACTTTCCAAACCTTTCATTCAAAGTTCACAGCAGAAAGGCCATCCCTCCACAGGACAGATGTGCGTTACTCCTGACCATTGCTGGTGGGGGGATGCGCTGATCCTCCTCCTGGATGTGGCTGTCCATTTTCGAGGGGAAGATCTCTAGCAGTGAGAGCGGGCAGAGCTCCAGGCATTTTAGTGATGGAACAGGAACCAGCAGGACCAGGAACAAGCCTGAAAGTGTTCCCCAGACTGTTATGCAAAGCCATACTGAATATTTGCAGCTGGATACCTCATAGGGTGTTTCTTTGCTTTCTTTTTAAACCTACTTTTTTGCTGCCAGCACTGTTCTCTAATGGCTTGGCACAGCGCAGTCGAAGTTACCAGGCACTGAAGGCCGTACCCAGGTGTCTCATACTGGCCAAAGGGCCTGACCACCTGGGGAACAGGCATCCTCAAGGCTTTCAGAGACCAATCTCAAGGACATGAGAAAGAAGCCCAGCAAGAAGTCATGTAGATCCAATGGATAAGAAATACTGGCATGGAGACCTGCATGTGACTTTGGGTGGCTGGCATGGCCCTGAGGGAAAAGCTCAGCACAGGGACAGTGCTGTGTTTTTTGAGGATTTACTTATTTTGCGTTACGTTTGATCTTGAAGGCTCTGCCTATTTGAGTTCTCCAGAGTGGTGAATCAACCATTGGACTCTTGGGAGGTTGCAAGAGCATCTGCCAAGCCACAAGCATCTTGGGAACATCTCAGGCATGAAACCCGCTCTGAGACATGGCAGAGTGGGGTAGTGACTGGTTTCAGCCTCTACCATTTGGCAGGAGATGCTCCCAGTGCTCCCAGTGATGAGGTTTTCCTTCTATTTTGTGTTAGTGGAGGGGAACAAAGCCACAGCCCCGCAGCTGTGCAAGAGACACAGGATGAAACCACCCTGACAAAGCACCTCCTCAGCACTAGCAGGAGCCTTGGAGCTCAGCAGCTTGGTTTTAACATGCCCCCAGATTCCTGTAGCTCCATGAAAACCACCCTAAAACCAAGCCAAGCTCAAAAAGCTCCCTATAAACTAGTGAAGAACTTCCTGCTACTGTCCTGTCCCCGCTGAAGCCAGATCTTCTGCTAAGCTCCCCGCCAAGCAAGTGTGTGAAACCTGCCATTCCCCAGGGGAGGCTGGAGGCTCGAAGCCCAAAGACTGCTCCAGGATGAGATCAGCCTTAGTCCTGGACCAGCCGGGTTTTCCCAGGGGAAGTGGAAGGCTGTAAAATTACCAGCAGGTTGATATTACATTTATATATCTCTCCCTATGTCTATATTCACGCACACATGTTCATATGTGTCTGTATATATACGTACACGTACACGCACACACATCATATACACGCTATGCATAGATCTGCCGTCTGCCACTATTTATAAAGGGTTTGATTAAACAGAAAAACAAATTTGCCAACACCCATCTTCCAATCTCTACCAATATTCAGAAGTCTAAAACCTTTATGATTTTGTTTTCCTGGTTGCATAAAGGCACTTTCTGATGATGTGAAGCAGCAGTTTGGGAAAAACTCTGTAACTGCAACAATTCCCATCACAGCTGTAGCAAGCGCTACCCAGGCACTGGTATTACACAATGTCACTGCTCACTCCTGCTGCGTAGTGTTTGATCGTATTTGCTTTTTGCTTCGATGCAGAGGAAAAAAAGACAAAAACCTTCAGCGCTGTGCTATGCATTTAGGTCTCCCTGTGTAAGACAGTCGCCGTATTTCTGGCCCATAACCTGATGTGGGCGCCAGCTCATGGCTCGCAGCATCGAATGATGCCTTCGTTTCCAGCGATGCCTGCTAGAGCATCTAACAATTCAGGCAGGGACATCAGCTGTAAGTGTGTCGTGAAGGTTCATGCAATATGTCAGTTGTTTTCTTTTCTTATCAAGGGATCAGAAATTAATTTTGATTAAGGATATTTAGTAATTAAACACTGCCTGACCTATAGCACTCTAGCCTCGCTGTGCAGGAGGGGAGCTGCTTGCTGTCAGCCTGACTTCTCTCCTGAGCCACCAGCAGCTCCGCTTCCCATCACAGCACGTTGTACAGTCTCTGTTGGGGGCTCCTGCGGTGACCGAAGGGGTGGGAGATGCAGGGGGTTTGCTGTTGCTCACTGGAGGTTCCCAACTGGAGAACATGTTGGAAGCAGGAAAGAAATGTCTTTTGATAACGCACTGGAAGACAGCACTAAATTGGTCTGAAACTCCTTTTTTCTCTCCTGACTTCCATATAAAAATTGCGCCTGTGCCCTGTGAAACGAACGCAAGACAATACCGAAAACCAGAAACAAACCAAAATAAAAACCCCACTTACGCTGCCCTCTCTCCTGTCAGACGAAGCTATATCCATACAGACGTCTTTCCATCTTTACTGCTTGAGCTCCCTTTCTCCAAGCAGGCCTTGGGTTTAGCACCTTGTTTCTCCTGGGCGGTGTTGGCCCTGTTCTGCTCTACCACTGTGCCACCCGAGGCGGGACTGCTGGTTCGAGAAGGTTGTGTGTTGGCCTGGGTGCTGCTGTAGCTCTGAAACGCTATGTCTAACTGCTCCTGGGCCACTCGCAAGTGTTTGTGAAGGGTGGACAAGTCTGCCGGGAGGTTCTCATCTGGGCTGGTGCACTGCTGCTCCTGAGCGACGTTAGCCAGGTTCTGCTCGTGAGCCATCAAGCTGTTGGGGATCTTGGTGGACTTCTCTGATTTCACTACCAGGTTGTACTCAGGAGGGCAGGAGATGTTCTTTGGGTAGGCATAGTTGTAGGGAGGCTGCCTAAAGCTGTTGATTTTCCGGTTGCGAATGGCATCTCGGATGGTCCCAAACCCCAGGTGAAACATCTCACACATGTTCAGCAATAAGCACAGGCAGCTCACGACGTACATCACCAGGAGAAAGATGGTCTTCTCTGTTGGTCGGGACACAAAGCAGTCCACAGTGTGAGGGCAAGGGACTCTGTTGCAGACGTAGTAGGCTTCTACCTCAAAACCGTAGAGCAAATATTGCCCTATCAAAAAGCAAACTTCAAACGAAGCTCTGGTGAGTAGCTGGAAGACATAGATTTTCATCAGTCCTTCTTGCTGGATGCGCCTCCTCCCGTCGTGCTTTTGTTGCTCTTTGCTTTTGGGCTTGGCTTTGGCTTTCTCGTTTTCTGCTGTGTCGTCGGAGATCATG
Organism: Balaeniceps rex; assembly: GCA_013401315.1. Classification (NCBI taxonomy): domain Eukaryota; kingdom Metazoa; phylum Chordata; class Aves; order Pelecaniformes; family Balaenicipitidae; genus Balaeniceps; species Balaeniceps rex. The sequence continues at coordinate 49,303 of VYZW01051749.1, forward strand.
GGGTCCTCTTCGTCAGCCTCCATCGGGTCCTCCATGTTGCGCACTGCCTGCCAGTTCAAAGCAAACTGCTTCTTCTTCTTGAATCCCTTGAACTTCTTCTCCTCCTCCGCCGACCGGGCGATCCGGTGGATGGCATAGCCCAGGTACATGACCGAAGGGGTGGATATCATGATGATCTGGAAGACCCAGAACCTGACATGGGACAGCGGCGCGAAGGCATCGTAACAGACGTTGTCGCAGCCGGGCTGCTTGGTGTTACAGGTGAACTTGCTCTGCTCATCGGAGTAGATGGACTCCCCCCCCACCGCTGTCAAGACAATGCGGAAGACGATGAGCACGGTGAGCCAGACCTTCCCCACGAAGGTGGAGTGATTGTGAATCTCTTCTAGCAGGCGGGTTAGAAAGCTCCAGCTCATGTTGGTCATAAGGGCTACTCAGTTATAACCTGCAGGAAGAGGGGGAAGAAAAAAACCATAGCTGTAAGTTAACATCTGTGGCCGCAGTCAGTGATATGGCTGTGACATTGGCACATCTGTGACCGATGAGGTCATTTGATCTCAGAGGCACCCTACGCTGCTGCAGCCTACCTCCCCAGGACCCGTGAGGGACCATGACATGGGGCTGACCCCCGCAGCATCGGGGAATGAGCCGTGGCCAGGGTGGGGACGTGCTGCATCACCATAACTGGAGGCAGGGATACCCAGTGGTACCAGAAACGCACAGATTCCTAACACAGCGAGCCACAGCACCTACTAGATGTCACCATTACCCGCTTTGTTGCCTGTTTCAAGACGTTGCTCAGCTGCAAGAAGGGTTTGGATCACTGTAAATTGAACGCAAGGCACCATGGAAGCTACCTAGGCACAAAAAAGGTGCTTAACTCGTGACAATCTCTTGCTTGCGTGCCAGGAGCTCACGTGGCTGAGCTGAAAGCGGGAGTAGGGGATGCTGCCCACATCGCAAAGACTTGCACTGCTGAAATATCTTTCATTAGGAAACCCAGAAAAATGCAAAGAATCAGCAGAAGAATAGCAATATTTATGTTTACAGGCTGATGGCCCTTTTAAGTTCCTTTTGAAAAAACAAAACAAAACAAAAGAGAAGTTTAATCAAACACAGACTGTTTTAAAAATAAACCTTGAAAAGCTTTCAGAGAAAACCATGCATTTATTAGAAGAAGACCTGGACAGCTGGGGAGGAAGAGCTTGTAATAACCATTTTGTGTTTAGCTTAACTTGCAATGGGGCCTCAGCCCGAGCCCCCTGGGTGACCCCAGGCATCATTAAAGGCAGGCAGCAATTTTACTGCTTGACTGGCAGCAGCCCTGGCAGATACCTGCAGATGAGAGCGATATGGAAAGCACTCAGACCCAAAGAGCACCATGGAGGGGACAGCGGGGCTCACTCCAGAGCAGCGGAGGATGGGATCATCCTTTCTGCTCCCCTGCATCCCTCCTCTGGATCATCCTCAGGCTCGTCATGGTGTTTACCCACCTTATTTGCATGCAGACACCTAACGGCAGGCAGTAAATTAGGCATCTGCGAACCCAGTCCCACTCATAAACTGACACCTACCACTGCACCCAGAAGCAAAGAGTGGCAGACGTAGGAGCCAAGCACATAAGCATGGACACAGGTGAGTTATCGCGGGGCAGCACATGGCAGCGGTGTGTTATGGCTCAGCAGCAGCTGCCCCGGCACAGGCTACTGCCCTGCGGTCCTTCACGATCATGCAGAGGAAGAGAAAGGAGCTGTTGTCCATATGTTGAAAGAGTATGGACACCAAACCTACCCCTCCACGCCGGCTGAGCGTGGCTGGGCGGAGGTAAATATCCAGGAGGGAAAATGATGCCATGAGACATGAGCCTGTTCCTAACCTGGCTTTGCACCACTTTTATACGGAGACAGAAAATTATGCCCTAGGGTTTCCATGGCACAAGCCGGGCTTTGAGCCCACCGCCCGTGCCAGACACGGGGTGGAAGCAGCCACCAGCATTAGTCATGGGCACAGCCCCACGTGGGAGCAAGAAGGGGAACGTGCCTTGCTCTGTTCTTCACATCAAGCCCTTCTGGAATGCGATTTTGCTCACGCTGCTTCTTAGGACAGGAGCCAAACGGCGCTGGTTTGCTCAGCGCTCTCCTTCGTGCTGCCCCGGGAGGCAGCAGCGCGGTCCGAGGCTCGAGATGCAGTGAAATTCTTCCGCTGTTGAGGGCTCTCGAGAGCAGGCAGATGGAATTTTCTAACCCTGCTATTTCTAGATCAAACAAATCCTCTGCGAACCCAAACCCCCAAGTCTTCACACGCCAGACCGAGACTGTGGGAGCACTCTGCAGATGTTGTTATTCTTGTCCTGTAGCTGGAGAAACTGAGGCAGGGAGCAGAGAAACAGCCACGCTGGGCTGGGTAATAAGCCAGAAGAAGAGGTGGGGAAGGTCTCCTCTCTGCCCTCAACTTACCTGGTGAAGAACAACAGCCCTCAAAGCTGCTGGGACCAGAATCCCCATCTCCTGCCCCAAAAGTGATGCCCTGGACCCAATGGTCAGTACAGAAATGCTGCGGCAGATAGGACAATTCAGCCACTGCAGAAGAACGTGGAAAGCAATCGCCGCAGACCTATTCTTTATTTATTGAGTAAATTTGATTTATTCAGGGGTGAGACGGGACAGCATCCCCTCTGACTGCCTTTTTGCTTCTTTAGACTCAGTGGATACACTTTAAAGTGTCTTTAACCCTTCTTCTGACTTGTGTCCGCATTCAGATATGGGCAAAATGGGGAGTTAAATGATTTTCAGGATTAATCCGGGCACTCGGCCAAGCTCCAGCTGACAGGGGGCTGGGAAGGGAAGACCCCGCTGGGTGCAGCGATGGCCCGCTGCAGGACATGGTGCATCCATCTCTGGAGCATCCAGGTCCGGCCGAGGCAGGGCTGCGGCTTGGCTGGAGCACACGTCGGCCCCAGCTTGGCTGGCCCCGTGTGGGTGTTCAGCCACCTCCTGGCTCCCATCTGCATCCCCAGTTATCTGCAAGCCCCAAATTGTTCTAAAACACGGGCTTCAAATGCCCTGTAGAGCAGTTCATTTATAATTTCAGTGCTCACCTAAAGGGTTTTGAGGTCTACACTGGGGAAAATTTACCATTTTGCAAGTGTTAGTCAAGGACACAGTTCCCAAAGCCCAGAGTCAACTCCCAACAGCAGTTTTGCTGGGGCAGGGAGGGTCTGACCAAGGTAGTGGTGGCTTTTGGAGTAAATATTCAAGTTTTGATCTGGTATTACTCAGGGTTGTTAGCAAAGTACCCACTGTCTCCTCTGGGAAACAGAGTTTGGAAAGGAGCACCTGATAACATTGGTTCGAAACACTCACAGACCTCCCGAGTCAGGGAGAAGGAAAGAAATTACAAAATAATGGAAGTGGCGGGTTGTTGCTTTGAGAAGAACACCTCCGGTTACCAGCCACCAGCCTGAGCTGTTGGTCCTGCCATTGACGCTGCGGCTCAGCCTTCCGTGCACATCTGGATCTGCAGGAACATCTGCAGGAAACAGCCTCAAGCTGTTTCTGCGCCCCTGGGACCCCGCTGTTGCCTCTGGGTATGATCACACCTTGACGTTATTAACGTCCTACGTGTCCGCCCGCTCTCCTGGCACCGTATTTGAGAGCAGGAGCTGAAGGAAATGAGTTAAAAAACCCTCCTACAATCAGTTCAGTTAAATTTCCAGTGTTTTTTGCGACTCGCTGGCTAGAAAGACTATACTATGAGATTCCAATGCCTTTAATTGCTTGGGGGGGGTTAGTAGACCATAATATTTTGGAATCAATTATAAGGCAAACAAGCTCCCAAGGAAGGATTTGTTCACATTGCTTCTGCTGATGAATAGGATGGTACTAGGAAAAGACCGTGTCTCATCTCCTCACAATGCCAACTATAAAGCACAAAAAAATGGATTTTTGCACCTTCTGCGTGCTTCAGACCTAATTCCTCCGTGCAATGGAGAAGTTACACAGTCCATCTCCCTGGGGAAAAAAAAAACCTACAGCAGGTAGATGGATTAGATGGTTCATGTAGCTAAATTACCTGCCAGAGTGATCGCATGAGAGGCCCCACCATCCCCCCGGCTTTGAAATCCCTTCATTCAGAGTCCCCATCTTCACACATTTTCCCCAGACTAGCTGACGTGCAGCATGGGGGGTACAAGTTTCACTTTGAAACAGCGACGAAGGGGTGGTTGGACCTCTCAACCTGCCAGCAGCATTTCCAGTGCTTTTGGCCCAGCCTTAAAATAGTGAAAATTGCGTGTAGCCAGGTACAGGAATGAGCTGTTGGCTCCACGTTCTCATCATAGTTACTTCCCAAAACCTGCTGACCCCGCTGCACAACTGTTGGAACTGGGAAAACTTTAAAACCTGAGTCTAAAATAAGCAGAAGGAGGAAAAAATAAATAGAAAAAAAAAAAAATCTGTGCTAGCTGACTGTCCTTTTCTGAAGGACCATTGCTTAAGCCGCAGGGAAAACAATGGGAAAAAAAATCTACTTACAGAGACATGGTGCTTCTCGTGGCGGCTTTCCCTCCTCCACCGACATTCCTGTGCCGCCAGCCCTGCGCCTTGCCCTAGATAAACTCCGGCCGCCTGGGTCCGGCCATGCCCCAGCAGCTGGAAACCGGAGCTCAAGGGAAGTATTTAACGTGCTGTCAAACCCCGCCTCTGCGGTGGCCGGGCACCCACCGCCCGAAGGTCCTGCCCGAGCTGCCTGCACCCCTACGGTGGGTCCCACCGCCGCTTGTGGCTCCTCTTTCCCTCGCCAAGCCTTGGGAGAAGGAGGGAAGGTGCGATATTTATATAGCGGGGAAGAAAGGGGCATCGGTTTTAAATCCAAACAAGCCGCCGGGTCTGGTTTTAGGAACGCTGCCTGGAATTTTGCTGCTGAGCTCTTGAGCTGGTTGGAAGTAAATTAATAGCATCAGCTAGTGGCACTGGTAACAGATTTGTCAGACAGAGAGCATGACTAATAGGGAACATGTGGAAAACACATTTTGGCAAAAGTTCCTGGGTTGCTGGGGAAAACAAAAATAATAAAAAAAGAGGCACGGCTCACTAGTGAGAAACACCGCTCTGAAGCTCCTGCTTTGCTGCACTCCCCGGCAAGGCTTTCTCTGAAAGAAGAGGAAGCTGGTGGATGGGAGCAGAGAGCAGATGAAGGATGGGGAAGGGTTTTTAAGCACACATGGAGACTTTTTGGCTTCTTTGCAGAGCAAGAAGAAATAAGTAGTATGGGAATGTACATGAAGCCTAAGGCAAGTGGTGAAGAAAACCTCCATCCTGATGGTCCAAGGATCACCTCCTGTCCCTGCTCCATCCATGGGGAGCTTTTGCATCACCACCCCAATAGGATCAGGGCTCCAGGTAGCTGCTGAGATGGAAATGGAGACCTTGAGTCTCCCCAAGGGCCAGTGAGGAGGAGAAGGAAGTGACAGCATCAGCCAACAAGTCATGAAAAGGATCAGACCCAGCCTTTGAGGGCAGAAAGCATGGGAAGATGTACATTCTGATCAAGGGGGACCTTTGAAACCATATGGTTTATCAGGAACTTTCATCCCTGGTCCTGACAAAGCAGGATATTCACTCTGCTGTCAGACTGCTGGTTTCCCAAAGAGCCCGAAGGGATGCAGAGGGGCGGATGACACTGAACTGGGAGGAAGTGTTGATCTGCTTGAGGGTAGGAAGGCTCTGCAGAGGGATCTGGACAGGCTGGATTGATGGGCTGTGACCAATTGTATGAGGTTCAACAAGGCAAAGTGCCGGGTCCTGCACTTGGGCCACAACAACCCCATGCAATGCTACAGGCTTGGGGAGGAGTGGCTGGAAAGCTGCTTGGCAGAGAGGGATCTGGGGGTGTTGGTCGACAGCCGACGGAATATGAGCCAGCAGTGTGCCCAGGTGGCCAAGAAGGCCAACGGCATCCTGGCTTGTATCAGGAATAGTGTGGCCAGCAGGACCAGGGCAGTCATCCTTCCCCTGTACTCGGCACTGGTGAGGCCGCACCTCGAGTGCTGTGTTCAGTTTTGGGCCCCTCACTCCAAGAAGGACATTGAGGTGCTGGAGTGTGTCCAGAGAAGGGCAACGAAGCTGGGGAAGGGTCTGGAGCATAAGTGCTGTGAGGAGCGGCTGAGGGAGCTGGGGTTGTTCAGCCTGGAGAAGAGGAGGCTGAGGGGAGACCTTATCGCCCTCTACAACTGCCTGAGAGGAGGGTGTAGTGAGGTGGGGGTTGGTCTCTTCTCCCAAGTAGCAAGTGATAGGACGAGAGGCAATGGCCTCAAGTTGCACCAGGGGAGGGTTAGATTGGATATTAGGAAAAATTTCTTCACAGAAAGGGTTGTCAAGCACTGGAACAGGCTGCCCAGGGAAGTGGTGGAGTCCCCATCCCTGGAGGTATTTAAAAGCCGGGCAGACGAGGTGCTTAGGGCCATGGTTTAGTAGTGGACAGGTACGGTTGGACTCGATGATCTTAAAGGTCTTTTCCAACCAAATGATTCTGTGATTCTATAATTCCTGCTTGCTGGAGCATCTCGTGCCAACGCTCTTGCAAGCAGCAGCATCTCCTGCACTGCTCCACGCTGGCTAACGCTTCGGCCGTGCTGCTGAAAGTTGCTCTGCGAAAGCCCAGGAGCCTGCGAGCCTCTGCTGACACCAGAGCTCAGCTGCGTGACACAACCCCACTGCAGCTAACGGGGTCTCCAGTGGAGTTAGCGTTTCTGGGCACATGGCGGTAACTTTCCTGAAGGTTTTAAGTTATAAACTAATTACTCATACACAGTGATAAGTTAACTCACTGCTCAGAAGTAGCCGTCTATGATAGGCAAGCGGAAAAGCCCTGTCAGCTAAGTTAGGTGTAGAGATGAACGTACCCTTGGGGGAATATGCCACACCAGGGAAACCAGAGCTTGGGAGGCATTTTGGGGGAATAAGCTGCTAAAGAAGTTAAATTATCACAACCCTGGCTGCATGCTTCAACTTAAGCACGTAGCACACCCACAAAGCTTGCGCTCTCAAAGGACATGGGGAGACAGAGAGCTGGTTTCAGAGGAGAGCACCAGGGCTGGAGATCTCCTCCAGCAACACCCTGACCTCCCTGGAGATCTCCCATCAGGACCCCTCTGAGCGGGAGAAAACGTGCAGCGAGCCAAGGCCACATTACCCCTGCGTGTTCCTGGGGTTGGGTTTGCCTCCAGCATGCTGGGGCAGTCACCTCCTTGCCCGCATGGTCCTTCAAGTCTGGAGACAGTGCGGTGGGTCACCTCGTGGTCACCTCCACAGGGGCCACCGCGTGGTCCTTGGGTGCTTCCCCCCCAGGCAGGGACCCCACAGCTTCCAGCACACGTCACACCATCTACTTCTAAAAGACAAGTCCTATGAGATCCATCAGACCTGAGGAATGGCCACCAAGATCTCATTTCCATCAAAGAACTTTGGTGAAACTTCCACCCGCTCCAGCCAGTGCAGGATGGAGCTGCAGAGAAGTATTATTAGTTATTTAAAAATAACTAGCTGAGAACAACTTCCAGGCTCTGCAGGACTGTGGGCAGCAACTTAGAGATAAAAGGCAGCTCAGCACGGTCCCTGTCCCATGGGTCATGCAGTCTTTCCAGGCCCTTTGCTTTCTAACCGGGTGGGTTATTTATACACACAGCAATCTCATCTGCTGGAAGTTTTCTCAGGGCATTTGTGCTTCAGGCGAGCCGAGCAACATCTGCTCCTGCTCCAGCCTCCTGCCCAGCAGCTCCAGCCATCACACTGGCAGGGATCGAGTGGTTCCCATCACCAAACCATCACCCGTGGGCCAAACCATCACCTGGGGAAGGAGGCAGAGGGCCGGAGGCAGAGCCAGACCTTTGCATTTTCTCCTGCACGCTTTAGCTGGGTTTTCACCGTCTGAAAACGTTGCGTGAAAGCCAAAACCTTCGCTGCGTGGGTAATAACAGGAGTATGCACACAGTTATAAATAGTTGTGTTTTCTTCCTCCCAGGGAAGACACTGGAGAGCAAACCATAAATTTCTAGCCATAAATTAATCATAGAATCTTAGAATGCTTTGGGTTGGAAGGGACCTTTAGAGGCCATCCAGTCCAACCCCCCTGCAGTGAGCAGGGACATCTTCAACCAGATCAGGTTGCTCAGAGCCCCGTCCAACCTCACCTGGAATGTTTCCAGGGATGGGGCATCTACAGCCTCTCTGGGCAACCTGTGCCAGTGCTTCACCACCCTCAGTGTAAAACATTTCTTCCTTCTATCCAGCCTAAATCTGCCCTCCTTTAGTTTAAAACCATCACCCCTTGTCCTGTCACCACAGGCCTTGCTAAAAAGCCTGTCCCCATCTTTCCTCTAGGCCCCCTTGAAGCACTGCAAGGCCGCACTAAGGTCTCCCCGGGGCCTTCTCTTCTCCAGGCTGAACAGCCCCAACTCTCTCAGCCTGGCCTCGTAGCAGAGGGGCTCCAGCCCTCGCATCATTTTTGTGGCCCTCTAATGTACAGGCTAAAAAAGTAATAGGCACCTTTACACTCCCAACCAACCCCTGCAGTGTCCCATCTCCTCGATTTAATGCTTGGCACTGATAAAAGGAAATAAAAGAGAGGGTGGAGACAGCGGGGGAACGGATGTGACGAAGCCTTGTACGATTCTGGCTGCTGCTGGGTCACCTCTCCACCCAGGCACCGCTCGTGTTTCAGAGTAGTGATCTACACGTACTTCTCTTGGATGTCCTACTGAAATAAATAAGTGCTGTCACTAATGATAATGAGATCTGGTATAATGCTATGTGAGTGATGAGCAGCAACCATAACTATCCACTCTGGCCACAAATCTATGAAGCTCTGTACTGTATTGCGCTGAGAGTTCATTTTCTTCTCTAATTTTCACCTCTTGGGTTTTCATTTTAAAACTAAATGAAATGAAGAAATGCATCTTTGTTCAAATGTTAAGCCCGCTTTTTAAAACAAGACCCAGGAAGCAACATCACTGTCTTGAGACAAATGTCACAAAACTGAAATAAATTAAGAATGTCAAGTTTTTATCTTATTGGAAATTGTTGGATTTGGGCTTAGGAGACTACAGAATTTAATGTCTGAGAAGCAAAAACGTTTGAATACCACAAATGAGGGCAAAGACTGAAGCAGCAGTTTTAATTCGTATCTTTGCTTCTTCGACTAACTTCACTAACCTTTTTTCTCTGGCCTTCGGACGTGGGATGCGGGACACATCTTCAGCCTTGGTGGCTGTGGGTGCCATCCGCTTTGCAAGAGGTCTGTGATGGAAAGGGTGGCAAAGGCACCGCCTAAAGGGAAATATTCCACTTGGAAAATATCCTCCCTCTTTTGCATAATCTTAAAGTCCACTGCAGAACTGCTGAATTTTGTTATTATTCTTATTAATCAGTAATTTGGTGGCAGTTAGAGAGAAAAAGGCATCTGGGGGGGGTTACAGCTTTGCCAGTGAATGGTAGAGGCACAGAAAGACACGTTGAGGTCTTATCTTTGCAACTGAAGGCGGCACTTTAAAACATTGCAGCTACGCAGAAAAAGAGTCAGGTTTTAATTTCATTGGCGTCTCTGGTGTGGCTGGACAGTACTTGCAGCCCCACGCCTTTAGCGGAGCACCACAGTTCTGGAAATGGCTTTAAACAAAGAATTTTTTTTTCCCCAGACGTAAAGATGTGCTTCAGGGAGTGGCAACCTCCTTTCTCAATGCGTCCTCCTTTCCTCCGATCCCCCTCGTCCTGCCGTTATCCTCGCTGTCTTCAGAGCAGCTGGTCCTCGAGCACACAGGCGTGGGGGGATTGATGGGTTTGGAAGAGGACTCAGGCTCATTTTTGACAAGTTTGGTTCAAGTCAGCATTGCAACTTTGACATTTCTAATGGCTCGTCCCCAGGCACATGCCTGGTTGATAGGACCAGGTAAACCAAGCGCTGCAGAGAGGTCCAAGCGTGTATCTCACTGGCGCATCTTCAAATGCCTTCCATTTCCCAATGGGAAAGAGGCCATCAGCACCCATCGGAGCTCCTTCTTCATGCCTGGAGTCTCCAGAGCCTTCAGCAACCCAAGGACCCAAGTTGTGTCATTGCCCCGGTGATGTGCTGGCTGGGCTGGGGACTTCTGCTGAGACAGAGAGCCATGTCTCTTGTGTTAAGGTGCTTTGAGACAGGCCAGTCCCTTCCAGCAAGGGCAGAAGCAACCTACTGGGATAGGACTTGGGTTTATGGGTGGAGGGACCATGCCTTGGGACAGCCCCTGTTCCCAGCCACAGAAACAGCCCCTTTACTCATGAAACAGTAACTGAACCAACAGCCCCGTTTATGGCTGATGGTATCGAGGCCAACGGTGGATGTCCCGGGGACCCGTTCAGGAGCTGTGATGCAAAGATGGGAGGGAGCAGGTGGGAATGGCCGCAGCGCTGCTCAACTCAACCACCCCGGCCAAGGACCCCTGGGCACCCTTTCAGTCCCAGCATGCTCCCTGGCTTAACCCAGAAAAAAAATCTCAGTTGTGCAAACTTCCCTCCTTCACCCAGAGTTTTTGGGCATTTTCCAAGGTTTGGGACTAATCAGGGCTTGCATCGTAAGAACTCTGCCAAAACCTCAACTCTCTTAAAAAACAAAAATTTACAGGCGTCAGAAAAAGCTGTGCCAGTGTTTGTTGCTAAAATCGGCTTCATCGCAAATCTCCGTGCGGACTTTTCAGGACAGTGGTGATGACAACCCCAGCACAAATGTGCCACTTGAATAACACAGAGCCGGGGCCTCTACCTATTCATCATCAGGTTCATTTTTCTTCTGCATCCAGCTCTGCTTGTTGGATGAACCCAAGAAGGTTTTGATCTGGATCAGGACGTTGCAGTTGGTCTCTGGCTCTTGCAAGGACCAAATGGAGAAAATCAGGTCTCGCACGTTTTGCCAAAGCCCGTGGGGATTTTGGCTGTATAATGTAAGGATGTTTGAAAACGAGGTGACGGCTGCTTTCCTTCATGAGCTCTGAAAATATAAACCCTGGCTCTGAACTGCCATGAAATTGGGACCAGAGTTGTGCCTCAGTTAGCCCAGAAGATAGGTCAGAAAAGCGAATTTCTGTTAAGTTTGCATTGGTTTGTGATTGGAGCAAGAAGCCAACGCTGTTAGCAGAATGAGTAATATTTCTGCTGAAAAACAGTGGAATGTTTCCTTTGGATATCACCGACTGATGGCCGCAGAAAGGTAAAAGCGCTTCATTTTGAAAATGACAGCAACAACAAAAATCTGATATGGTTAAATAACAGTAAGGTTTACATTCCAAAGTACAAAAGCCCAGAGGAAGCGTTTAAACCCAGGCTGGAGAGCAGAAGCGATTTATTCCAGCCCTTCCCAGCTGAAAATTTCGCTGTGATGGATGCATTCTTGAGATAAATTTCAGTGTTTACAAAAAAACCCATATTTTTTTTCTGACAGGAACCTTTCTGCTGAAGTTTTCAAGGATGGCAAGATAACACGGGCCGACGTACCGAAAGGTGGCAAGAAGGGACGCGCGGAGAGCCCCAGGGACGCGGCTCTGCAAAACCCTTTATAGCATTTTTCCCCTGCGTCTGTTCCTGCTCCAAAGAAAGCATCTGCCTCAACAGTCAGAGGGCAGATGGAGCAATTATTCCCTTCTCTATTTGCTTCCCTTTCCTGAAGTAGCTGGAGAAGCAATGGGAATAAAAGGCCATCTCCAGCCGCACCTGCTGGGGCCGTACCCGCCGCTAGTGCTACCCACGGCTCTCCTGCAAACCCATCGCTGCTCCCCGAGCTCTCATAACAGGAAACAATAAACTTCCCAGCCGGCGTTCCCAGCCCTGGCTGGCCTGCAGCACAACCCTGTGAAGCCAAGCCAGGTTTGACTTGCTGTAGACCTTCCTGAACTTGTACAAAAGAGTGAAAAAAAAAAAAAAAAATCAATAGAAATCAGAGGAAATCCATCCCCTGGCGAAAACGGCCGTGCAAAAGTTCACGGCACATTGCCTCCTCCTGCCGTTGCCCCCGCGGCGGCTCCTCCATCTGCAGTTCACCGAGCAGCAGTGCGTTAACACAGGTAAGGGCAGAGGAAAAAGGCCAGGGTGCATGGGAAAGATTAGGGAACGCTGGAAAAAAAGTCAAGCGGCCACTTTTTTGGCTGCTCCAGCAAGGTGGGCGTTTTTTTTCCCTTTTTCCCTAACACCTGTGGATGGGCAGAGACGGTGTGTTAGGAGGGAGCTTGGAAGAGCCCCAGGAAAAGGGGGCAGGAGCAAAGGGAGCGGGAACAGAGGTTGGAAGCTCAGCCATGGCTTCTGGGCTTGATTCAAGAGCTGCTGGGTGAGGTCCATGGCTCACACCGAGCGGACGAGAGGAATGGCTTCCCTGCTTTTCCGCTCTGTGAAAACGATGTGCACAGTGTCGCTGGGGGGGGAGGGAAGGGGATGGGAGCAGCCAGCGACTCTGCACGGGGATGAACATCTTAGACACAGCTTGAGGGTAAAGACAGCAACGCCTCAAAGCGAAGGTGGAGCGGTTGTGTCCTCTGTGGGTCCACACAAGCAAAGCAGGACATGTTCAACACCTCCGCTTTCCGCACCAAACCCCTCTTGCAAATACCTGAAAATACAGATAGTCTTCGGTTTTCTTGTGGAAAATGCTTTGCACCCATGCAGGCAGGCTGCTGGCTCTGAGAGCTTGACTCTACTTTTTGCAGCAGTGCCAATGAGAAGAACGTTAGTGTCACCTCCATCATCACGTCTCATCTGTCAGACATGGGGAAGTACAATGGCCACCACAACAGGTGGGACAACCTGTACACAACCAATGCTGGTCTGGTTCAACCAGCACCATTATGGTAGCGGCTCTCAGGACAGACTGTCCCACCAGGATTTAAACCAGGTTCATATGGGTTGGAGCAACCCAAGGAGACCCTGCCACTGCCGTTGGCTCTGGCTGAAGGGCGCTTTTGCCCCTAGTAAAGGACAGCATGACCCACCACTAACCATGGCCAAAGTGGAGACTCAGCTCTATAGGTTCAAGCTCGATCCTGGGCTGACAGCCACCTGCCCAAACCACAAGTGCAACACGGGAGAAGGCTCTGGATTGGGGATTTGGTGGAGGTTTCTTTCACCCCTGAGTGCAGGAGAAGCCCAGCATGAGAACTGGGTCCAAAGCTATCTTTGTTTCTTTACTACCCCAAAAATAGCTGTAATTTGCCAACCAAAGTGCAGGTCAGAGAAACCATGTTTCAAACCTGACAAGGACAGGAGCTTGCGGTGAGCAAGTGTCCCACAAATCGGTGCAGGAACGGGACCCACAGGATCCAGCCCAGCTACATGAACCAGGTCCAAGCTCTACCCGCCTTCACGTGATGCTCCCTCATCCAGCCTTGGCCATACATCATGATCACTGAGCAGCTGCCCTGTCCTACGCTGTCCTCCAGGCAGAACTCATGCCTTACTGCTTTAAACAACCGTGTGGTTAAAGACCATGTGTGGGTGATTTGGAAGAGCTGCTATGCTCGTGAGCAGATTTAAGGTCCTTTTGCTTTGACTTGGCATCTGCTCAGGGTGCTGAGTCTCACCCTGTGCTCTGCTCTACCAAGAACATAAGGGTGGTCTCCTAAACCCATCATCCAGCACCTCCACAGGTGGCCTGGTTGCAGGAGCTGAGGTGAAGCTCAAGGAGCAGGACTTGAGTTGAGCCAAAATCTTATCTGAACCAGGACACGTGAATCTAAGACACCGAACCTCTCTGAGCACCCCAGCACTCATCACTGGTGCATCTATTGCCCAACATCGTGGTTTTGGAGGACCCTCAGACTTGTCAGGTCAGACAGAGCCATAACAGTGAGGCCGCTCCATGACCCAAGTGTTGTGCAAATGGGGAAAAGGGCTGGGGACGGCTGCCAAACCCTTTCCTCTGCCGTAAAAACCCATCCCTGCTCCCTCCCCAAATAAACTCCAAGCTGCAGACCTGCCACCCCAAATCACTAAGATGTCCTCCTGAGCTCAGCTCTAGCTACCTGGACACCAGACTCCTCCTCACAGGAAAAAAATCCAACATAACTAAATAAGGATATTGAAGACAAGAAAGCAAACGCCGAAGCGAAAATACCAGACACTTGGATGTGACTTTATGGCCCATTTTTCCATTACTAATAAGATCTAAACATAGTTAAAAGAGAAGAGAGAGAGAGAGACTCGAACATGATAAATGAGGAAACAAACGGGTTGGACGAGCTCTTGCCAACTGTTCTTAGATAACAGACAAAACAGAAAATAAAGAAAAAAAGGAAACGTTATTACTACAAGTGCTTTCCTATCCTTCTGGCCAGGTTCCCAGCATGACCCGGGTAGGTTTCTACCCTGCTCACCCAGATTTATCGTTACACCAGTATCACCAGTAAATATTTAAATAACCACTTAGGTAATTATACACAGAGATAATTATATGATCACGTTTACATGCAGAGAAGAGGAAGATGAGAGAGAAATGCCCGAAGGAGTGCCCGGTACCGGGCGAGCAGTACGGTACCTTCCCCGGGAGCCCTGGGGACAGGAGCATCGGCGAAGGCTGGCCGGTCTGATCCGAAGGTGAGCGTGGGGTAGGAAAGGGACGGGAGCCTTCCTGGACGTGTTTACATAGGTGGGCCCCCACCCACTGACGCCGGAGAGGTCAGCAGCTCGTGCCTCACATCTGGACACCACTGGGTCCCCCGTGCCAAGAAGGGAGACCACGTGTCTTTTCGTCCCCAAAGCTTGCAGGACTGGAGGGGTGTTGAATCAGTGTCCCTCCTTCCCTTCCAGAGGCGGATAGTGGGGTGGAGAAGGTGCCCTCAGGCTGGCATCCAGGTGGGAACAGAGCCAGTCCCATTTGGCCCTGGGCCATGCTGATGCTCGAAGCAAAGGTTGACTCTGAGATCTGCAGTGCTAGAGGTCCAAGCCTGTGGGCATCCAATGGGGTGCTGGCAGCACCTTCTCCACCCCCTCCACCACACTTGGCGTGAGCACACACCTGCCTGTCTGCCATGCCGGGCATCCAGATATCCAAAGCCTACACCAGCACCACCAAACCCTACACCAGCACCACCAAACTGTACACCAGCACCACCAACCCCTACACAAGCACCACCAAACTGTACACCAGCACCACCAACCCCTACACAAGCACCACCAAACTGTACACCAGCACCACCAACCCCTACACAACCACCACCAAACTGTACACCAGCACCACCAACCCCTACACAAGCACCACCAAACTGTACACNCCCAACCCCCACACAAGCACCCCCAAACTGTACACCAGCACCACCAAACCCTACACCACCACCACTACACTGTACACCACCTCCACCAAACTCTACACCAGCACCACCAAACCCTATACCAGCACCACCGAACCCTACACCAGCACCACCGAATCCTACACCAGCACCACCAAACCCTACACCACCACCACCAAACCCTACAGCACCCCCCCAACCCATGATGTCCCTAGGTTGGGACCATGAGCCTGAGGGTTTGCCACGGTCCCATCATGCCTCATGCACAGGGCTAAGGCAGACACCCCCCAGCTTTGCTGCCTGCCCCCCCTACCAAAGGATGGACCAAGCTGGTCCCTGATACCCATTTGCCTTCACCCCACACAATGTCGGGGGGAAGTAGCCAGGAGATCTGGGCTGCAGCCAGGCGCTCTCAGAGGACCATCATGGGATGGCACCTTCCTCCCTGCAGCATTGCCCTCCCAGACACAGGACCCACCGCGTGACCCCCGCTGTAGGAGAGCATAATCTCTGACGGTCTCAATCCTTAAGGAACACACGGAGCTGCGCAGGTCGTCGGTCCCGAGGTGGACAGCCACACTCGCTGCCCCTCGGGAAGCCAGCAGCAGTTGTGCTCCAACGCGGGTGCGCACGTTGCTTTGCAACAGGTTGCTCCGGGGAGCGAGCAGCAATAAAAAGCTGGACAGAAGAAAGGGTAATATCAAATCCAGCTGTGAAAACAAAGATTAAAACCCTCTGAGCCTACAACATCCCTTGGCCAACGCGCGGGAAACAACGCGCCAACATTAATTCCTCTCCCCATGTCCATCCAACAGATATTTTTTCATGAATGAGCATGTTGAGGCGGAAGGGGAAGGAAGGGAGATGCAGGAGGAGGAGGTGGACAGCCCTTCCACGCCTTTTACACAGGGGAACCTCTGCAGTTCATGGAGAGGCAGGGCCGTGGGTCTGAGCCAACGATGCTCCAGTGCTTGGGGCTGATCCACGACCTGAGACGAACGTCAGCTAGATGAGGTTTTTCTCTCTTTGCTTATACACCGGGCTGGTCCTGAAGGTAGAGATCTTCCCAAGAGAGCACCAGGCACATGGGTGCATGGGTGCAGGTTTTGCTAGAGCAGTGAGCGGCGCGGGTGGACGTTACCCTGCTCACACCAAACCCTCCACCACCCACTGGGATGCGGTGGGCTCCTGCTGCCAGAGCAGGTACCCTTGGCATCGCTAGGGCTTGCACAGGGGTCGAACACCCCCATACCAGGTACTTGGCTGGTTCCCAAGCAGGGATGCATGATGGTCCACTGTGGGGCTGGGGGTGGGACACAGAGGATGCTACAGTCACATTTTAATCCACAGTAATACTAAAATCCTCCCCATGACATGCAGGAAGCCCCTTCCCAGTCTCCCAGTCTTGTGCTCACATTTATTTTCTTCCATCCTCTCTGCCGGCCCAGAGCCAGTTCAGCCTCCTCTGCTAATTTGAACATTGCTAGCTTAAAGAGGACGGACAACGCTGCGGAAAGAGGGTGCAAAAGAGAAAAACCCTGATCCTCCTTCACTTCGCGATAAATAGCCCTTAGAAATGCCAAGTCAGGGTTTCTGACCTACAGGCAGCTACTAGGACATGTCTAGGTTTGCTGCTGGTCAACTGAGGTCCATCCTCTTTGCTGCGGCTCTGATGGTGGTCACTGGCTGGGCACCCAGCCCACCACATTTCGGTATTCCAGGAAACCCCCTGGAAATTTTTTGGAGCAAATAGCTGCAATCAGTGACCTGGCCGTTACCAGAAGCTGGCCAAAGAAGATGAACTTGTGGGAGGCTCTTCTCGAAAAGTCACTCTTTCCATCTCTGGTTCTTTCCCTCCCTTCCTCTCCAAGGCACCCTCCCTTTAGCCTCCAGACAGAAATAAACAAGAAACTGCAACACCATCTGTGTTTCTGAAAGATTAAGAAGCAACAACTTAAGGGACATGAACCAAAAACCCAAATTACGTTCCGCAGCACTGCTGTAAGACGGATCAGTTTGCACACAGATGGACAAGGTAGAGCCCTGTGGCCCATGGGTGCAGCTGTGAGGAGCTGGAGCCAGGGGAGCAGAGTCCCAGAGCTGACTGGTGGTACCCAACTCACTGAGCCATGATGAATACGGAGCCTGTGAGCTTCCTTGCATCATTTGAAAGCAGATCTTCATCCATCGTCATCTTTTTCCCTGGCTGCTTTTTGGGTTCCTACTGACCTCAACCCTCTGGAGCCCACATCAATGCTGCTCAGCCAACTCTTTGCTGTCTCTAGGGTGACTCCAGGCAGAAATGAGCAGGGCACCCCTATTTCTACCTCTCCCAAAGGCAACAGCACAAGGGAGATACGTTTTTGCCTGCTCTCAGGCAATAAGAGTCCTGCAAACCATGAGCCCTGATCACTAGCACCAGACACAGCCTCGTGATGGAGGGTGGCCGAGACGTGACGAGGGAAGGGACTTGCCTGGTGGGAGATAATACCCAAACCAAGCCCAGGAGGTCCCACAGAGGGTCTCTCCCATGGCACTGCCACCCTGTCCCACGTGGGACTTGACCCCAACCAGCTACATCATTGCCTCCTGCTTAGATGTGTCTCTTCTGCCTACACCCTTGACAAAATGTCATTGCATCGCCCTGCCATGATCCCAGGCTCCCCTTTGCATCCATTCCCACTGGTTTTATCTATGCTGCTGGTGCCAAAAATGAGCAGGCCTTCTCCTGGCACACCTAATGTCACATCTCACCACCTTCAGGACTGCAGATCTAGACCCCAGACAGCCCTGGCTCTGCTGCTGTCCATTCAAAGATCCTCAATCCATCCCTGTTTCAAAAATTCAGCTGACCAAGTGGGTTTTCTCCTTTGGCCAGAGCCCTTCTTTTTTGGTCTTGATTTAATTGTCCAGTTGTAATAGCCAAGAATTTCCAAAACCTGGCGGAAAATTAAAGAATCAGTGCAGGAGCAAAACCACCCCTGCTTTGGAGAACGGCGTTTTCATTTCCTGACAGCCATCCTCTTTCAGGCACTGAGACCAAAGAACTTCAGGCCTTTCCAACCACTAAATCACCCCGTTGGACTCATAACAGGGGCAGCTGAACTACACCTAGTTCCAGCTATTGAAATGACGGCAACAGTCTCCATCCCACAGGAACTGACCCCTTTACTGTTGCCGATGCTGGTGGAAGTGCTGATGACACATGAACGTTAGCAACCATTATTAATTTCCAGCGGTGTTTACTGAAGCTGGAGCCAATGTAGAGCCAGGATGGAGGGGAGTAAGCTCAAGGGACTGGAGGTGGGATGTGGGGATGCTCAACCCAATGGAGAAACCAAGGGTTGCATGGAGGGTTTAGCCTGGAGAAGAGGAGGCTGAGGGGAGACCTTATCGCCCTCTACAACTGCCTGAGAGGAGGGTGTAGTGAGGTGGGGGTTGGTCTCTTCTCCCAAGTCACAAGTGATAGGACGAGAGGAAATGGCCTCAAGTTGCACCAGGGGAGGTTTAGATTGGATATTAGGAAAAACTTCTTCACGGAGAGGGTTGTCAAGCACTGGAACAGGCTGCCCAGGGAAGTGGTGGAGTCCCCATCCCTGGAGGTATTTAAAAGCCGGGCAGACGAGGTGCTTAGGGACATGGTTTAGTAGTGGACAGGTACGGTTGGACTCGATGATCTTAAAGGTCTTTTCCAACCAAATGATTCTATGATTCTGTGTGAGGGGGAATTATAGCTTTGCTTAAGAGTTAGCCCCACCAGACTAAGCACGGTGGAGGCTGGTTAGCGAGGCTGCTCTGCATGTCAGGATATCTGTCCCAGTCATCACACTGAAGTCCTGCATTCAAAAAGACATAACGTGGTCGGTGGGCTTCGTAGGACCAAGAAACGGGGTCATCACGGAGCAGTGCACGTGGCCTCCTCTTGCAGCTCTCAGCACAGTCTGCCCAGCACAGAAGTCCACACACATACTCAGCCCCATCCTGGCCAACCCCGAGGAGAAGTCACCTCTCCCCCACCAGCTCTGTCCAACCCCTGCTTATAAAATTTCGGGTGCTTTTACCTGCGATTTGGCGAATAACCAATTTAATCTTTTTTCATAGAATCACAGAATCCTAGACTGCTTTGGGTTGGAAGGGACCTTCAGAGGCCATCCAG
>VYZW01051750.1:0-21208 GCA_013401315.1 Balaeniceps rex
CGCGGAGGCAGCCCCGCGGTCGGTGCGTCCCCGCGGACGGGGGCCCTCCCGCAGCCCGGCCCGTTACCGGGGAGCGTCTGGTGCCCGTCTGTGTCGCTGCTTGGGGACCAGTCCTCCGGCTGGTTCGGGGGAAGAGAACTGACCAGCAGCCTTATAACCGAGAGGCAAACGACCCGAGCGAGGGTGTCCCGGGAAGCCGCCGGTCCCCGCTCCCAGGCCCCTCACCGCTGGGCCGCCTGCAGCCGGGACACCGCCCGCCGAGGTCCGCTGTAGAGATGCCAAGGTCCTCGGGGGAGGACGGGGGTGATGAAGCCGAGCGTTCTGCAGGGTTTGCCGTTCGAGCGGCTGCTGGGAGGGCACGGCGGCCGCAGCGGGGGGGTCACGCCAGATGAGTAGCAGCCACCGCGGGGTCAGCAAGGGAAAAGCAAAAGCTGCCCGCAGGTCCCGCCAGCAGTGACTATTATTCACCCTCGCTTCTTCATCACTCAGCGTCGTCTTTTTTAAGGAAAAAAAATATTCCGGCGTTTGGAGCGAGGTTACCTCTGGGCAAAATCAAGTCACACTTCAGTCCTAAATTACTTCCTTACGTGATTTCTGCTGCTTCCTTAGCTGGCTCTCGTCCCCTCCCCAGCCGTGCCCCACCCTACGCTAATCTCTCGTCTATCTGTTATCTTTTGGCAATATGACAGTATTAAGTAGAGGCTAATGTGCTACAGGTTATGTGAAAGCTGTTCTCAAGCCCATTTATGCTTTTACAGGGCAACAATTGATTTCAACTATTTACTTTTAACTACGCAACACCTTGATAAAGCCACGTAGAGCCAATGACACAGGAAAAATCTTCTGTCACCACACCCCAAAACAAGGCTGTCGTTGACACTTCAGCAAGAGGTACACAACAGCCTTCGCTGCCTGCAGCTTCACCAGCCTGGAGCCGGGCCCAGCTCAGGTTTGGTGTGCCGTCTGGCCCCGTCAGGGAAATGGAAACCAACAGCAGTTTACGTGAATGCATCAGGCTCTGAGCTGTGGCAGCACAGAAGCTCGGCTCGCCTCCTGTTACCAGTGCCTCCTGTTCAGCAAACTCCAGCCAAGCACGGGGGACATCCCATAGGAGGAATATGGCAAATAACTGGGGGACAGAGGCCCCTGAAACTGGCCTGTCATGACAGGAAACCACCATGATGGCCCGGTAACTATTTTCCCCTTGCTGTGTTTTTACAGCAAAGGGTACTAACAAAAACCCATCACTAGAGGAGCTTTCAGCTAGCTGCTTGACAGACATACCAGCCTCTGTATGTTCAGATATCATCTTACACCTGTTTTCTGCTCCACAGAGCCGAGGGGAAAGGGAAACAGGAGATCCCTTTTTCTGGAGAGATTCCACAAGCAGTCCGTAAGCCAGACAGGTTTTTTTTCCAGCCTTTATGAAAGCTCTTCCTGGGGAAGGAAGGATTTGACCTCTGCCCAGACAGCACTGCACAAAAGCTAAAATGGCGAGCTATTAAAGTACAGCTTATGAAGGCATTAGCCTTTGTACTCCTGGGAATGTCTCCTGGTCATAAACTACTTATGATGTAGTTAATAACTGGCACGTCTAGGCAGGGCCTCCCCCAGCACCACGCTCTGCAACTGCTCACTTCCCCTTCCTCGGGGGTCTGCCAAGGCGCCCCCTCGCATGGTCAGGTCCAAAGGAGCACCTGGCTGCCAGGCTCATTCAGCAGTTCTCACCTCAAGATAAATTCAGTTTTAATACTCTTTCTCCTGAGCCCAGCAGATGATTCTCAAATCCAGATCTAGCTTTTTTCCCCTGCTTTTCAATCACCTACTTTCATTCCTTAACTGAAGCAGCTCCACCACCTCTCATCCCCTGGATGCTGTGCAGAAAGTCAGGATTCTCCGATCATTCCCTCCCCAAGGGTCTTTCTCTTCAGTTACCTCTGTCTTGCTTTAACTCTTCATATTACGGCTTCAGAGCTCCGAGCAGGAGCACAGGTCACTTCAGGCTTTCTCAAAAGTCCACTTCTTCAATAGTCTTCTGTGCCAGTTTGCCGTTACACAAGCCCTGCCTCATGGCTGGGGATCTGACCACAAGGCAGAGGTAAACTGAGTCCAAATCACCTGAAGGGCTAGCTAGCTCTGGGAAATGCAGGTGGTACTTGGATATCTCAGACTGTATGATTTCAGGAGTCCTTGAAATATTTTTTTCTGTAGTCAGTTTCATAAACTCGTCTCTGTTCTTTGCATGCCTGTACCTTCAGCTATCAGCAGCTGAGACCATTACCTGTAACTGGAAACTATTGGGAACCTGGCATGGACTATCAGGAGCATTTATATTTCTGAAGTATAGAATGAAAAGGAAATAGGTGACTGTAATTCAATGACCGTAACTGGACTGCAATCCAAACACCATAAAGCTGGTGATACACGGCAATCTCTTCAGTCCGGATCCTTTCTGCAACGCACGATCACAAAGGGTGAGCTCTAGACGTGCGTGCACCGCCAGCCCATCTCTGGGCCTCTGAAACCACAGCAATGGTTTTTTGCTTCCACGTTACAGCATCTACGCTGTTGGTTTTGTAAAATCAGATAGCACTCCCATCAACAGGTTCTTCCCCAGGGAAAAATGTGTATGTACATAAGCTGAATGAAAGGATCTCTGATGACAGAGCAGAAAATTAGTACTCTCTGTCACTAACACATCAACCTTATTGGATTGTAAAGCTTTAGTATCAAATCCGTGATGGAGATTACTTGTTTATTTCCTTGTGAATATTACATGCATAATTCCTCTTCAGAATTGTATTCAGAATAATAGATGGCCCCGGAGAGATGTAATTCATTTGAGAATGCTGACATCGAAAATCTCTAGGTGCAGTTCAGATGATTTATAACTGGCCTTTTTATATAACAAAGGCCCATTAATTATTTAAAATTCTCAGAGAAAAAATAGATTAAATGTATATTATGGATGGCAATTCTCAATTAAAGATCAAGCTTAATACAACTGTGTAAGGCGGGATGCACTCGGGAGCGATGAGGATGCAGCACCCCCTGGTAGGTATATATGGGAAAGGTGTAACGGGAGGAGCTGCTGTACCGGAACAGGTATCTCGCCTCGGATAGTGACATGAGATGGAGGATTCTCTTGAACCTTCACCAGTGGCCCCAACCAAATATGCGGCGCTGTGCCAAAAAGGCGGAGGGGGGTTCCCTCCTGAGTCCAGCTGGTGATTAGCTTATGGCCTGGGGCTGCAGGGTGATATCCTTCCTAATTCCTTTAACCTCAGCAGCCTAACAGCAGACGCTACTCCTATTCATGTAAATGACTAATCCTTTTCTAAATCTCTCTAACCACTTCCTCAGCAATATCCTCCAGCAGCAATGTACCCTGGGCTGACTACACAGATTAATAAAAAAAATTCAGCCCTTTAATGTATGCATGTGCTTGCCGCTCATGCTAAATAGCTGAATAATGCCAATATGTACTTTTCTGTAGGAAAAAGGAAAATACTTTATCTGCTTTCCTGCACAGACCCAGAATCCATTGGCTTTTAATTCTCTCATATGGGAAATAAAAGTCATAAACATACCTAAGCACATGCCCATTTTTAGCCTCCAATCAGTTCTCTTTGGAGGAGATTTGCTCAGGAAATTGTTATGGTTAATGTGTCTTTTTTCCCCTTGGTATTACAGTGTAAATGCTCAAGCATCCTCGAAGTACCACAGGGATTTTTTTCTGCTTCTCAATGCCAAGTGATAGACCATATTTCACAAAAAAAGGTCTTTTAGTGGGAAGGATCAGTGATCACCTTCTGGATGAGCTTGAATTAGCAGGGTACTTTCTTGCAATCCAGCAGTCCACTGTTGGATGACAGACAGGGTCTGCTGAGCAGACAGAAAACATAAATAGCATTTTATGTTGTTATCAGATAGCAATGTATATCATGGGAAAATTAAGATAACAATAAGCTGGTAAACAGGAAAACTTCCCACTTTGGGATCAATATAGTCTTAAAACCCTACTCGTGGAGCTCACTCTATCCCAATGTACGAGACCTCTTCCAAATCTCAAGCAGATATTTTAAATCTCTTCCTCAGAAAGCATGTGAAAGATTAAGAGGAATGAGATCAGAAACGAAGTGCTCATTTACCAAGGAACACACTTGCTCCCTGTCTCTTTCAAGTACTTATTTCTGTATACTCCAAACATAAATTTTGTAATGTACTTTTCTTTTTTTCTGCATTGCACCATCAATATTCGTTTATATCAGATATATACTTTTGTTTCATTTTTAGCTCAGATTGAAATATAATACTGTACTCTAACTTTTGTACTAACATTGCTCCTATCCCTTCCTAGGTAATTCTTCTATTTTTCCCACAAGTAATCGATGATACTTGATATCATGGTCTATGAGCTTCGAACTCCTCCAGCGTGAGAAAGTTCATAGCCCCATTGCGCTTGAAGTGAATTATTTCCAATTACAATTATTACAAATAAAATAATTACAATTAAAATAAACTTTTTTTTTTAGCTTTTAGTTTTTTTATTAATGAGAAAACATTTATGGGAGGTTCATGACATATTCCGTGATTTTCAAGTAGTTGTATAAGATGTAATGAAGTAAGCAGGTTTTACTTTTCAGTCACTTCAGCTCTGTATTTTACTGCTGCTTGTTTCTAAAGTTCCATCTTTATGGATACAAGGACCAAATTCATCTGACCTAGTCACTATGGGATCCTTTCATCCCCAACAGAGAGAATCGGGAGCTTTTGAAATGCAATTCATCTCATCGGCCTGAAGCAGACATCTGAAAAAAGCCAAATTAATGTTACCGTGAAGATGCCTCTTCCTCTCTACCGACTGTAAGGAAGCCCAAGGCAGTGAGCTCCAGTACAGGCATCCACCTCACAGGCGCCCAGCTGCAGGTGGGAATGGGATTGTCCTGCACAGGCAGCCTAGATTCACCTGACCCCATTTTCATATTTTTTAAAAACTAAATGCAATAGTTTAAGAACGCTTTCCCCTTCAATGTGTTGAAATTTGAGTATGGAGTAGGGAGTGTTTTAACTGAACTTCTTAACAAGTAAACCAGCAACCCGCCTAGTACCTGAACAACAGTTCACACAGAGAAAAACAGGCAGAATGTAAACCCTGCCAGTGTCTGCCGGACAGCGTTCATTTCTTGCCGTTTAGATTGTGTCACATTAGCAGGCACCACGGAAATGCACTTGATGGAAAACCCTTCCCTCAGAAGTAAGTGGTTGCCAAAACTGCTTGGCCACAGTTCAGCCAAACACTTACGTGCTTTGCTAAACTGAAAGGGATTTAAGCGCGTGCTTAAGATGAAGCACTTGCTGTATTTCTTTGCTACGTCAGGGCCCCTAAGATTAACGCCTATATTTTTTTACATTAACTTGGAAATATTTCACAAGCTATTCTGTATCAGTTGCATGTTCAAAGAAGTTAAAACAACACATCTCCTATTAGTAATCCGATCAGGTTCACTATAATGAACAACATAAGAAGAACTAAAGAGATGTTCCAAGCTCTGCCAGCTGTCTTCTGCTGCCAGTATATCTAGAAAACATATGTTAGCACCTGAGCAAATCCTTAATGTCAACATCAGTGTCATATGGAAAATAATTCCTTAAATTTCCAAATTTCCAGAGGCTACTTTGCTGTAAGAGCTTGTCCTGAAGCCATTCTCAGCAGAAGTAACCCAAGTGCGAATGCAGAGCTCATTTCCTCTGGCTCGCGCTTCCAGAGTGTGTGTGACACTGTGTTGGCAAGTTACGAACAGTACAGCATGCTCCTTAAAGCAGAGTAGGGAAATAACAGTAACCACGGAAAAGTTTGTCTCCATGCGTTTCTTGTCTGCCCTGCTCCCTGTGCTGGCTGTCACACAGCAGCTCTTCTCCGGACGGAGCCACTATGCTCAGCCCAGCCACAAGCCCACCCATGTGCTACATTTTCCCTGCCTCAGCCCATCCTTCACTTTTTAGCGTTTTCATAAGAACATGTGGAAGGAAAACCAAGCATCATGGCTTGGATTTGCAGGCGATGTGTGTTTGTGTACAGCCCACGCTGGGCTCTCCAGCTGATGTACTGAAGCGAGTGCAGCCGAGGCCGCTGAGATGATATGGGGCTGGGGCACACGGCGGGGCTGAGAGCCGCATGTGCTCAGCCTGGAGAGGGCAAGGCTCAGGGGACATCT
Source organism: Balaeniceps rex (assembly GCA_013401315.1). Taxonomy (NCBI): domain Eukaryota; kingdom Metazoa; phylum Chordata; class Aves; order Pelecaniformes; family Balaenicipitidae; genus Balaeniceps; species Balaeniceps rex. Next base: position 6,219 of record VYZW01051750.1, read on the forward strand.
TTCCGCTGACTACAGCTACCTAATAAGTGGGCATAGAGAAGATGCAGCAGACTCTTCTCAGAAGTCCACAGGGACAGGACAAGAGGTGACAGGGGCAAGCTGGAACATGGGAAATTCTGATTTCATATGGACAAAAGTTTTCACCATGCAGGTGGGTAACCTGGAAGAGGTTGCCCACACAGCTTGGGGTCCAACCTTAGAGATACTCCAGATTTGACTGGCCAAGGCCCCAGGCAACCTGGTACAAGTGCTGCACTAGCCATCTGCAGAGGTCCCGTCCCACCTGTCAGAGGAGCTCCCTGGAGCTGTGTGGTACCTGTGCATGTAGGTATAATAAAAAACATTGAGTAATGCCTCCTTGCCAGGTCATGCAACAGAATCTAAGTTAGTGTTACTTTCATGAGAGAGGCAGGAGAAAATTGGAGGGAAAAAAAAGAAAGAGAAACATTAGCCAAGGGAGCTAATTTAATATATTAATACAAATCCTACAGGAGTCCTCTTTGGGGCCCTCAACAAGCTTGTTGGGACAGATCTTTAGTGACTGCTTCATCATTTTCCTAGAAATACCATGCATACTTGATACAAAAATGTTAGCTAAACATTGAGGTGTAATTAACAAGAAAACTTCAGTAATTATAAATAAAACAGAAGCCTAGTGAATAGGCTGAAGCACTCCAAAAGCTTTGCTGTTTCCACTATTTGCAGCCATTATACACTGCAAAAGCTTCGCTATTTCCATTATTTGTAGCTGTTATTTGTTTTCCTGCTGGAGTTAACTGTACCAGCTGTTACTCAAATACTGGGAGATGCTACTTTGGTCCGTGTAACATGCCAATATAGAGACTTTATATTGTAAATCCCTAGTACTTTTAATCATCCACTGACAGTAGACACAAAGAAAATCTAAATAAAGCATGATCTTCACAAATACAGATGGTTTAGGTTTTATAGAATTGGCTTGAACAGATTAATAGAGCCACAACTTAAGCAGAAAATGCTCTTTAGGAAATCAGATGGATGCTTCACAGGCTTACCAAACAGCATTATGAGAATAAACTGCTGCCAGAGCCCATCCAAAATGACGTGCTATTCTATTTACTGGGAGTTGTAAATTCACAGCAACAGTTTCTAAACCACTGCGGTGAAATGAGAAATGATAGCGCAGAAGTCCCCAGCAAGAGAGTCAGCGAGCATACCCGTGCATAAACCCCCAGCCACGGCTTCCTGGGCTGTAAACCCCTGAGCTGCGCTGACTCCCCGCAGGCGCCGGGGTTTAGAAGTCTCCAAGGGCTTCTCCTGCAGGGAATAGTTACTGCTTTTCTCCAACAAAGGTCTTTACTTTCTCATCTGGCTGTTGTGGGACTGCGGACAGCAGGAACCTGCACGGGACGACAAAGCTTTCCCTTCCAGCCAGCTAGTTCGTCAACAAAGTGCCTTGCAGGGAGAGCACGCAGCCAGGACGGACAACGGCTCCCAGAGATGGGAGACAGGAGCAGCGGCGAGGCAGGGCTGGCAGCCCCGGCTGAGCCTTTGCTTTCCTCCCAACGCAGGGGTGCGGTTTGGCAGCAGAGCGGAGGCCGAAGCCGGCCACAGGCCATGGAGGACTCTTTCCGCCCTGCCTGTCCCGGCCACACCGCACTATGCTGGCCACCGGCCCATGGAGCCCATCGTGGGCCCAGAGCCAGCCGGAAAGCGTTCCCTCTCCCGCGGGGCCAAGGGGACGCACCTCTGCCCGGCCCATGGCCCCACCGCGTGCTCCACTCCCGCTCTCCCTCGAGTCACTGAAACAGCCCCATGCAGGGCGCCAAGGCAACAGTGCCATCACCTCGTTAATTACATGAGCAATCGAGCTATTTTTAAACAAGCGTTGTTACGATTGAGGTATTGAGCGACAGCTGTGGAACTGATTGACTACCCAGCCGCGTTAGATGCAAAACGCAAATAGCGTGGCGTGAAAATAGGGCATACTGCAATGTCTCTCTCTCTTGCGGCTTTAATGTCTTTAGATACTGTGTATGACAACAGTAGTTAAAAATCACGCAGACAAGACTACGTCTCATTTGATGGGGTAGCGGCTGCATGTTGATTTTTGTAATGCCTTTGTCTTTTAAATGATTATTGCACTTTAGTGATTTCAAAGGGGATTTTTAAAATGTTCTATTCACGATGTATCACTAGTTCCACTGAGCTTAACAAATCGTAAAAGTAATAATGGAAAGTTACAGATTTTATCCTACTGTCTTTTCAGTCCTTAGTTTAAAATAGAATTTCATTATTTCCACAGAAGAGAAAATAAATCTACATCATACTGAGCCGAAGGCAGGCTGTTTACAGACACACTTCAACATAGTTCAATATTTAATGTTGTTACTGAACAATCTTTTGCTCAAAAAAAGGCTTTTCTCACTGTAAAGCTTGTCAACGGTGATAATTTTTCTCTTTTTTCTGGAAAAATTACGTAAGAAATGTTAATATTTTATCAGGTTTATGTTTGAATGACAACATTGCATCTATATTTTCAGTATATATCTTTCTTAAAGCATTATTAAAATGTCTAGGGGCTGAATATGATCTTGAACACAGAAAACTGGTTCTGAACGTAAAAGATTAACTATTTAAAAAGACGTTAGCGTTTTGTAATGTATTATTGAAAATGTCATAGAAAACTCATCAAACCAAGTTGAATCAAACTCCCACAAAACATAAACAGCTTTTAATATTTTATTACTAAGTTATTTTCTCAATGCTGTTCTTTTCTGGTTTCATTACTTTACGAGGATGAAACAGTAATCCCCCAGCCTATATCAAGATATCCTTTTTAAAAGATTTGTGGTACAGTGTGGTAAAAGCACCCAGGTAAACACCTCAAAAGATAGAAACCTTCCTGTTGTTGGGATTGGACTGAGTGTCCTCTAATTACGGTAACGTTGTGTGTCAACCAGTTAAAAATCCCACACCAAAATTTCCTTTAGCTGTATGTCATCAGCAGATAATGTGAAAGTATGAAATAGCTTTAGACAATATAAGCTGAGGCTTACATTGTGGCCACTTTCTAAGTCAATCCATTTCATTAGTATTATCCACTAAATGCAAAGGGTGGATTAAGGTCACCTTTGTGCTAGGCTTTACCGTCTCTAAAGTCAGTGGAATTTTGCTAACTGTCTCCAGTGGTAGAAAGGTCTGACCTGACTTTTGGCTCGATTAATTGTTATTCAGTTTCCAGTAACAATATAATACTTCAGGCATGAGCAAGACGCTTGCCCCGCTTTTGACAGGATTTTATTGTGTTGTAACTTCCCTGTGGTTTTGAACATTTCGGATGTATGTCAAACAGGCACAGGCAGAGAAGAGAAGAGAAGAGAAGAGAAGAGAAGAGAAGAGAAGAGAAGAGAAGAGAATCATTAAGGTTGGAAAAGACTTCTAAGATCATCTAGTCCAAACGTCAACCCAACACCACCATGCCTACTAAACCACATCCCGAAGTGCCACGTCTACACATAAGTGCTGATACATTGTACATACAGATCTGCTTTCATAACTTCCTAACTAATGTCAGTGGTAATGCAAAATAATGAAAACAATTTCAAAAGTAAGACAAATCATTTTCTTTTTTGACTCAAGATCCAGCACAATGTCGATGAGTGCCCGTGTTGGCAAAGGAGGTGCAGCAGAAGCATGTGGCTGGGGACGCCATACGGAAGAACGAAGGACCAACACTTTCAGCAGCAGCAAGCCATTAGATCACCTTAGCTGCAGTGTACAACTGAAACTGCACTGCTGAATCAGGCACAGAGCTGGCGTTGGGCTAACGCACGTGAGGAACTCTCCATCTCAGGTCTATGGTTTTTCTCTTAATAGGAGAAGAGAACTGTCATGTAATCAGTAGCTTATTCAGGGGTGACAAGAAGATGAATTAAACACAGATTTAAGGAAAACAAAGCAGGGAACATTCAGATTTAGTGGAAAAATGTGTTTTCTTGAGAAACTACCAGGAGAAAATCAGTATAAGCGTTGACAATTATTTTTGTCAGGCACTTCTTTACAAAATTGTTCTGCTTCTGAATTAATATTTATGCTAGTGTGGCATATTGAGACTGCTATGAAAATGATCTAATTTTTAAATAAATATTAAATAAAATCTACCATAAGTCACCTAAGATCAAAGATTTTCTCTTTTTTTCCTTCACTTTTAGCTCATTTCGACAAAGCATTCATTTTTCAAGTTGTCTCTTCTCTTGTTAATCAACAACTTTCTTCAATGGCCAAAGAAACTGCGTAAAATTCATGTCAATCTACTTTGCTTATAGGGAATGTAGGATTACTCAGGAAAAGTGAGTTGATCTGCTTGATTTTCATCAATCAAAGGGGGCTTTTTTGTTCTGTTTTTAAGAATGATTTTTAGGCACATCTAAATGCTCCTAGTTAGGACCTGAACTTACAAACACTTAAGTCCATGAAGCTAATTTTGTATTTAGGATCACTCTACCATGTATAGTCCTTTCCTCTTACAGCAAGGAATATAATATATAATCTCATTTTGGTCATTGTGCTAATAGTTCTGTGCATTTATTTCTAAAGGAGTGGGTTGAAAATGCATGTCTCTAATGTTTCCTGACACAGTATTTCTCAGAAGTAGCAGGCTTTTTACCTTCATGACAAATTCCAAAATTCTCTATTTCTTTGTAAATTCGAGCCAATAAGCAAAATTAACCTTAAAGAAGTTGAGAAAAGGTCTGTGTTTCTATCAGTAATTCATAGTTTACAGGAAAGGGGAAAAAAACCTCCATTTTGGGGATATTTTAAAAAGAGTCTTAATAGAATTGTATGACCTGATCTGTGAGGTGCTTTGAAAAGGCTTTGAAAAGTGGCTGCTAATTATTCTTAAAAGTCTTTGATGTAGTCAGTGACCTGGTTTTTGGACAATACAGGAAATCCTTACAGTTTACTCTTTCATGGCATGTCAGTTTTCCAGTCAGTGGAGTAACTTGATAGGTTGGGTGAATGGAGGATACACGTCCCCAGAGAGCAGTGTCGTGCTGGCAGAAGCTGATGAGAAACAGAGAATTGCTGTCACGGTGCAGAGGCTTTTCTTCTTTCTTGGTAATTAAGCTGAGAATGTCTTACTTTGCTTAGTTTATGAGAAATGCAAATATCATGAGATTTGTTATGCAAGCTGTTCCTTTCACTTGGATTTCATGTTCTGTCTGTGTTTAATAAATCTCGGTTTTGTTCAGATGACTGTGGTACTGATAATCCCAGGCAGACATCCCTGGGGAGGAAAAAAAAAAAGAAAGGGGGAAAAAAAAAAACCAAAACCTGAAACCTTTATGGAAAAGCGATGAAAAGTAACATTTCTCAAATTTACACGTCCTGTCAGGCTCACTCAGCAACGTATGAGTCTAATCTTGTGACACTCACCAGGGTAGGTAGGTGGTAGGTGAGGGAGAGCACCCAACAGACCAAGAGATGAGAACTGATGATAGACTTAGACACAGAAACTTCTAACAGATTCACCGAGAAATACAGTTGTTTCAAATGAGTCATACAGAACACTGACTGTAGCACTGCCTGATTCAGGACTACAGCCTCTAATCTCCGTGGCATCTACAGAGCAATGCCGTCTCTCCTGTTACACCACCCAGGGCATGTGCTATGCCACATGCCACCAGTCTGGGCTACGGCCCCTTTCACATCCTACCCCCAGCCCCACTGCCCTCGCTGTGAGCTGTCCTCCCTAGTGCTCTATGTACTGTTCACCCCTTGCAGGGAAAAAAAAAAAAACAAACACATAAGACTGGTGTAATTCATGTTCAGGCTTGTCTAGTTTGGTATCTTGTCCCTGCCAGTGGCCAGTAGCAAACAACACGGCAAGCATGCAGTGACACTTCTACTGCGTAACCTCCCAGCTTCCAGTAGCTTGCAGCTCAAAGGCTTCCTGAACTAGACTCTGTATCTTTGTATTTTGTAGACTTTGATATGTTTTTCTTCTCTGAACTGGTCAAAATCCTTTTTGAACCTATGTAAATTTTTGGCGCTATCCTGGAATAAAAAATTCCAACACACTGTGTGAAAAATTACCTCCTTCTGTTTGCTTCTCTATAATTTTAACTACTTATTTCTCCTGTTTCTTATATTATGGTTAATAGGGAATCATTATCAGCTGTTCAGCTTCTCCAGAGATTTATGCTTTTACTGGCTCATAACCCCCTCTTTCAGTTCCTTTCTAGGCTGTAGACCTGTAGCACACCCAGTCCCTCCAAGTACACAAGCTTTTCTTAATCTTTGCTCATCTCTGTGGCCCTATCACACCTTCTGTTAAGGTTGCTACATCTTTTCTAGGCTTTAGTCTCTAGGATTTGGGGAGCTGAAGACTGGATGCAATCACGGTGAGGGCGCAAAGGGATTTATACTGCAGCATTTCAGTGTATTCTGTTCAGTTTGCTATTTCCTTCCTAGTTATTCTGAACCAGCCAGCTTGGGAGGGGCTGGTTTGGTTTTGTTTGAAAACTACAGGGCGTTTAGCTGATGTTTCTATAAACCTGCCTACAGCAACGTTAAGAACCTGAATAAGTGGGGCAGAACATATCACTGAATTTTTGTATTGGGGTTGGCTCTCTGTGTTACTTTGCATTTATCCATATTAAATGTCATCTGGCTGTACTACTGCCCACTCATTCAGTAGCATGAAATTATTGTGCAACTCTTCTCAGCTGTTTTTTTTTTAATTACCTCTAATAATTTAATAATCACCAGTAAAACTGTTCACTTCATGATCTTTAACAAATTATTTACGAGCATACCTAATATTAGGTTGCAGCACAGATCCCTAAGAAACTCTGCTTGTCATCTTTCTGCTTTGCAAAAACTGATCATCCTGTCTCTTATTCTATAATCAATTATCGGCCCGTGGAAGGAGCTTCCTTTTTCACCTACAACCATCTTGAAAGTTTTCATAAAACCCAACTCTGTCAGGCAGATCGCTCCTGTCCACATGCTCGGTAACTTTTTCAGGATGATGTAGCAGACACATGAAGGCAACTTCCCACTCCAAACGCTGTTCACTTTTTCCTGCTATTTTATATTTGCCCATGCGTTTACCGATGTTACCATTTCTGCCAATTTGTCTACAAAGCTGGACTGTTGGAGGGTGGTTCCCAGGTTCCGCCCTGGAGCCCTTTCAAAACTGGTGAAACTGTGGTCATCCGCCACTCCTCTCCGTAAACAGCGATTTGTTACCGCACTCAGCACTTCAGCAAATGCTTCCTTCGGTCTCCACAGCCACTGAGCTCCCAGCAGTTTGTGCTGTCTGCTCTGATGGCTTTGCTCCAGAGCCTCTTCTGCAGACGCCCGCCCCTTTGAGACATCTCCCGCAGAGCTCTCCCTGGAGGAGGGTGCCGACACGAGCACCTCTTTTTGCTGGTGACCACTGACTGAGGTGAAGATTTCAGCCAGCTTTGCTGCCAGGACTTATCATGGAGTATGTGTCGGTCATCAAGTGATGCTGCGAGGTTTCTTGCTTTCTCATGTGTTTGAGAAACGTGTATGAGCTTTTATACCTCACAGCCTTGTCTTGATTGTCTTATTATGATTTTATATCTATTTTTCTCTCCTTCCCTCAATTGGGCACAATCTAAAATTTGGGAAATACAGCCTTTTACTTAAGGAAGTTTGTTGTTTATCCAGGCTTCTTTACTCTTTTCTCAAAGGTTCTTTCAAATCAGAAATACACCCTTGAATTCTAATACAGTTTTTTCTAAATAATATCCACCCTGCCTGCATGCAGTCTGCCCTTCTGTCTCTTCTTTTTAATTACCTTTTCTACCAGCTTTCTTAGTTTTGGGTAGTTCTTCAGTCGGAAAGTCCTACAATGGATCTCCTTCTGCATCTAAAAAGGTATTCAGTCCGAGTATGTTGGGTCACTGTGTGACCTTTAGAGTGACCCTTAAAAAAATCCACTTCAGCATTTTTGGTTCTCAGCAGTGCTGGCTTGGGTCTCGACTTAAAAGTAAGAAGAGGCTCCTCTTCTCCAGTCATCTGTCCATACACAGCCGACGGAAGGATTCATGTTTTAGATTCTGGAACATTTTTATTGCTCTGCAAAGTATCATGTATGATTTTTAGGTTAAGTATAAGATGGACAGTGTCATCAATTGTGTACTCAATTACCATGCTGAATGCGTTATAAGACTGAAAAAAGATCAGATGATGTTGTTTGATGCTATTGCCTTTCTAGTAGTCAGCCTGAAGCTCAGTTATCTCCCTTTTTGAATTTCCATATGAAAGGCTTTTCTGCTTCTAAAACAGACAGCTAGTTTCTACATTTTTAGCTGCAGAGGATCCATAGTCTGATTTAGAAAATAGGTGAAAAAAGCAACTCACCAGATAAGCCCCCCACTCTTCCAGTATCTGCTGCAGGCAGGAAGGTGCCATCCATCCCCCCATGCAGGAAAGGACTTGAGAACAGAGGACAGAGGACTGTCCATATGCATCATTTCTGCCCAACTACACTGGCAGGTGCACAGCACTGGCCAAAACCTTTAAAAGACAATACGCGGGATTTCTGTGAATGATTGCCATACACCTGCTAACAGTCCAGCTTCAAGTTTCATAGTAACAGCAGGCTTTTTTCTTATCAATTTCCTTTTATTTTTCATCAAAGCGCAGCACAGAGGCAGGTGATCCATTCATTATGATCAACCACTGAGAAATGGCAAGCCTGCTTTTGCCAATTTAAATAGTCAAGTCATAAGTGATGGCAAACATTATGTTCAGTATAGATCTAGATAAAGTCCTGGGGGCAAGCACATGGTTAAAGACTGAAAATACATCATGCTCAAGCCAGTACTTATTGAAGAACTCTGCTGGTCTCCTGCACTTTATGGCAAATGCACAACTTCTATATTGGGAGATAGTTATTCAGCTGCTGTGATAAATCTTGCCCAAAAGTCATTATTTGCCATTGTCATGCCTTAATAGGCTGTGCCTCAAGGCTATGATTTTGTGCAACCATGTTCTATTGCCCCTTGTGTTATTAATAGATTTTGTAGGCCACCTGCCTTTTTAATCCCCCTGTCCTCTCTTTTTTTTTTTTTTTTTTTTTTTTTTTCCCTATAGCACAACCTCTTTTATCCCCTCCTAGCCCATTACAGGTTGGCTATTTGGGAATAAGAGCACTGAAAAACACAAGCCTGTGTCAACAGGCCTGCAGCTTTCTATGAAAGGGACTTTTGGCTGAAGATTTGGTACTTACAGCATTAGGAAGGCTGCCCTACTAAATACGTCTTTTCTTAGCAGATATATCCTATTAAAGCTGGTGTACCACCTTGAGAACTGGCATGACGCCACTCTAACACATGGGAATGGTGGTACACTCTGTATAAGCTTGAAATATGTTTGCTGAGGGTAGAATTCCAAGCCCAGGATGCTGCAATGACATTTTTGGCTGGCATACCCACAGTGAAAATCCCGAGCCAATGTTTTCAATGTTCACCAACCTCCAGCACTCAATTTTAGGCATCTCATGTCTGATTAACAGAGATAGTAAGACTTCAGCAATTCCAGCTTACCTCAATGCCCCTAAGCAATATCTCTGCTGATGCAGAAAAGCTGAGCAGTAGCTTCCATTCCCCCCACCATGCTGGAGCCGCTCTGCAACACTTGGGACAATATACACAAGCTACCTGCAGTGCAAGTTGCCTTTCACTGTTGAGAATTCAACAATAAACAACGTTTATACAGCTGAACGCAACCAGCTCTGGGCTCTGGCCAACTGGAAGGAGGAAGGAAGGAAGAGAGGGGTCAGCTCGAGTTCTGGAGCCCTGCCCATGGGAATAAGGACGTGTGAATTTAGGTCTCATGGAGGTTTCCAGATCATTGCCTGTATTGCTCATTCTCTGTAGGATTCTCAATGAGGAAATTTGCACTATTTGAGCTTGACCAATGGTAAAAGGTTGCATTGTAGGTTATTTCATTTATGAGAAGAAGTCCAGATAGGCTAAATTGCTTATTTTCAGAAATGCATAGTCTTGTACTGTTGGGCACCAGGTACAGCTTCCCTGTTCACAGGCCTCTTTCAGCAAGCACCATCTAAAATCCCTCTCTCTAGACCTTTCTTGAAGGAGACATTACTGTGTTCAAGCTGGGAAGCTCTGCGAAGGAGCACAACCTATCTAAGTCTCCTCTCTATCACTCCTGCCCCAAACAGTAATCAGCAAAACCATCCCACCCGTCCCATTTGAATTCCAAATCAGGCATGCATATCACTTGTTTTAAGGTGGAGATCTCTCCCTGTATTTTGGGTTTCGTAACATCAGTGTTTGTGTTGCAGATGACAATTATTTCTCCTAGTGTGTCTGCAGGGTGCTGAATGGCTTCTCCCATTCTAAATGCAAAGTGGCAGCACCGTAGCTTTGGAGAGGTTTATCCAAGTTATGACAAGTCCTTCTACTCCTGGGAGGTTTTAGAAACAGGAGGACAGCTTTTTCTCTAGGCTAATTCATTCTTTGGCTTTTAGGCTTTGGTAAGTAGATTGCACAGCAAGTGTGCTCACGTTTTTTGCTCCCACCACCACCCAGATCAAGGGATGACGCCAATGTGTGCTGCAGCAACTTTTCATCCCACAGGCTTGCATATCCTTCCTAATGCAGGTCCTGAGCACGAACAACAGTGTGGGCTTGGGTCTTGTCTTGACAGGGCTCTGGGAGACAAGCTGTGGTGCACACCCAGGTCCCTCAGGCTTGTCTAAGCAGTGCTTGCCTGTGCTAGAGGGGTTTTCCTGCAATACACCAGGCCTAGGACAAACACACAACTAAAGCAGAAGAATAACAGTTCCACCGAAGTAAACGGAGCAATGGTAATTTGTACCAGTTGCTAATTTGGCCCATGGTGTCACTACTTTGCATATGTACACTCACGGTGAGTTTGACGTCGAATAGTATGCATCCATATGAATATCACAGGGTCACACACCTGTTACAGGTTTTTTTTGTATGCTATTCTGCATTACTTTTTGCAATCACAGAAGCTGCTGTAGGAGGAATCATTATCCTCAGCATATAACATATGCTAATATCTTCCACCTTACTTTCACTACTTTTCAGTTGCCAACAATGATTATGGTATTAACTGGTGGTGTGGTTTAACCCAGCAGGCAGCTAAACGCCACACAGCCGTTCGCTCACTCCCCCCTCCCCCAGAGGGATGGGGGAGAGAATTGGGAAAAAAAAAGTAAAATTTGTAGGTTGAGATAAAGGCAATTTAATAGGACAGAAAAGGAAGGGAAAATAATAATAATAATGATAAAAGAATATACAAAATAAGTGATGCACGATGCAATTGCTCACCACCCACCAACGGATGCCAGTTACGGAGCAGCAGTTCCCCCCTGGCCAACTCCCCCCAGTTCATATCCTGAGCATGATGTCCTGTGGCATGGAATATCCCTTTGGCCAGGCTGGGTCAGCTCTCCTGGCTGTGCCCCCTCCCAGCTCCTTGCGCACCTGGCAGAGTGGAAAGTCCTTGACTAGGGTAAGCAGTACCTACCAACAACTAAAACATCGGTGTGTTATCAGCATTATTCTCATACTAAATCCAAAATACAGCACTATGCCAGCTACTAGGGAAAAAAAATTAACTCTATACCAGCCAAAACCAGGACAACTGGTCAGCATGGACAGGGACTCTTCAAAACAGCAGAGAGGTGTGATAACAGTCTCACTAAAAATTCAGACTGGAGATGATAACAGGAATTACAAACAGCAGAAAGGGAGTGGAGAAGAATGGGAGTTTAGTGTACACCTGTGCACATGGCAGTGCTTGTTATTTAAGTAAAAGGTAAGCTGGATGCAAGTGAGAGAACATGAACAGATTATCCCGAGAGTCAGTAACTTTTGTTTCTTCCTTTTGAATTATTGAGAAATACATCACCTTTAGTAACCTTTTCCCTGATATGGCTTCCAGCTATGTTTTTGTGTGCAAACCGCACTTGGTTTGAACTCTCTGGGGTATTTTGGATTGGCCTTGGCTACAGCAGCAGAGAGAGGGTGGTGATTCACTGCCGCGCTGTGGGCTCAGATCATGCCTCTCAGCTGCTCTGTATCAGGGAGGGCCTGCTTTCGGTTTAGAGCGTATTTGCCTCCATCCCACACAGATCTTCTGGCATCTTATTTTCACTACTCTAAATCGCTCTGTGCTTAACACAAAACTAAGGTGTCAGGCAATGTTATTTACGTTAATCCTACACCCTTTGCTCTTTTGCCTTATCCCTGAAGTCCTTTATCTTGTCTCCATCAGTAATAATTATCGCATACATTTCAGAAAGGCCCATTACGCTGAAGTGAAAAGATGTCACGCAATAGTGGGAGACACCCAGCTCCTCACCATTGCACCCAGGCTATATTCTTCTTAAAGGAGACCAGACCTACAGCACTGAGCCAAGGCTCCTAGGCTCTTCCAGGCATCACATACACAGGTATCTGGTTTGTCTTTCTTACTTCTTTCATCTTGTTAAAATAAACTAGCGTTAAGAGCAAATCACGAAGGAGAGGGACGCTTAAAAATTCTACTTTATAACTACTCCCACAAGAAAGCCAAATACAATCACTCATGTACTGTTACATGAGATCCTATTGACATAACTCAGGAGATTTATATATATTTTCGTATCTGATATTTTTTTCTTGATCGAAATCAGTTCAACTGGCTTTTACAACCTATTTACAACCACTGAAATTCTTGATTTTAAGAGCTTTTATAGCAGAACTGGCCCTTACTACCAGGTAGTTATGTTTATTGCTAACACCAGATGAAGAGATGTAAGGGCCCCGTGCATGCAGGCACTTAAAGCATAGGGGTGCTTACGACAGGAGCAGCCTGTAGCAGCATGCCAGCTCATTTATACAAAGCGGTACAAGTGGTGTTTGGTAATTACAGAGCACGTGCATGCATATTCAACACTCCACGTGTTAATAAAGGGCATCTACATATGCTCTGCCAAGAAAGTGGCATGATCTGCCTCGCGACGATGGAGCCAGAGAGGAGCTGCACTCAAACTGCTGGGAACGGCAACGGAAGGGAAGTCCTGGTCAACAGCCATGAGGCGAACAGTCTGGTGGTGAAACAGGGACTTGCTAAAAGGCTTTGTATCTAATCACTGCCTGAAGGGCAAAGCATTTATCATTTGCAAATACTAGTGATTGTATTGTTCACTCATGTGGTACTAGGCTTTGTTCTCACTCATATTGAGCTCTACTATTTCTATGAAACGTCTAGGTTAGGTCAACATAGATATTCAGGGAGTCGTGTATTTTGATTTATCTGATGGGATTTTCTACAAGTCTTGTGTACCCTTATCTGATTTTTCTTCTTCTGTTGTAGCTGTTCTAGATCCAGTAATTAGAAATACTACAGCCATTTCCATACACTCTTTTGATGAACTGTTTACAATCCTTCTGACCAAGCTGAAATTTTGCATGCACACGCACACACACAGACACGCACACATGCTCGATTTTAAGACCATTACATTAACCCATCAGAAGTGCCGTTTCCCACTTTGTACCGCTAATAATGTATCACATTATTAATATAAACTGACATACACTAGGAGGAGGGTTGGATTATCTAATTAGCCTTTCCTAGCTTCAACTTTAATGATTTTCCCCATCAATCCCTACGTTTCTCATGTAAGTAGTAGCAATATATTCTACATTTCTTAGTAGACTGCCTGTGCTAACAAAGCAAAGTGTTGTAAGGAGCAAGTCACCTGCCTTCTCTATTGTCTGGCTGCAGAAAGCTAGCCTGGAGACCCTAGAAGATCCTTGGGCACAGAAAATAACAGCATCGCTCTGAAAGGGATAGAAGATTAGGCTCCAGCCCCACGGAGTGATTGTCAGGATATGGCATAAATCCCATCAGCTCAAGCAGAGGCATTTAGATATTAGTGTTTAATGAGCTGTTTGGTTCCATTTAGTGTATGTATTGCTTTTAAGAATTTCTGTGCATTCAACCAAAGAAAATTGTAATAGCACAATTTATTAAATGAACTTCTCAAAGAATCTTAAAACACGGGAATACTGTAGCAATGAATGCTGCAGCAATAATATTTTAGAATGTAAAGGAAACCTGTAAGTATTTCGATAGAATTTTCATTAGTGTGATTGCAGTATGAAAATTAATCAGTCATCTGTATGTTAGTTGAATTATCTTTATAAACAGTTCATTTGCAGACTGAGGAAACTGGATGCATACCATGAAATCAATTATGTGTAAAATAGATCTGAAATATTTTCTGTCTGTTTTCTCACACCATTTGTCTAACTTAAACTCAAGCTGCAAATGCATTTGTGTATTATCAATAATACTAGCCATAAATGCAGTCTGTATGTCTGCCTGTTAATGAGATTACAGCAAAAATATATGTGAATGAATGTGGAGCTGGGCCAGCATACAGTACTATGTATGTGCCGCAGCGGGAGGTGTGTGTTGTGTGTTAGCCCCGGTGGGCAGCGCAGCCCCTCCAGCCGCTCGCTCACTCCCCTGCAGTGGGATGGGGGAGAATCAGACGGGTAAAAGTGCAAAACTGGTGGGTTGAGATAAAGGCAGTTTAACCAGTAAAGCACGAGCTGCGCGCACAAGCAAAGCAAAAGGAGGAATTCCTTCTCTCCTTCCCATGGCAGGCAGGCGTCCAGCCGCCCCGGGACAGCAGGGCTCCCTCACGCCTAACGCTGACTGGGGAAGACAAACGCCATCGCTCCGAACGTCCCCTTCCTCCTTCTTCCCCAGCTTTGATTGCTGTGATGCCATACGGTCTGGGACATCCCCTGGTCCGTGGGGTCAGCTGTCCCGGCTGTGTCCCCTCCCAGCCCCTTGTGCCCCAGCCTGCTCGCTGCCGGCGCAGGGTGAGGAGCAGAGGAGACCTCGACGCTGTGCAAGCACTGCTCAGTGATAGCTAAAACATCTCTGTGTTATCAACACCACTCTGGTTACAAATC